>JXCR01053361.1:5844-19329 GCA_002079205.1 Phalaenopsis hybrid cultivar
TTGACTAAAAACATGCAATAATTAACTAAATATGAACAGGCCCTCGTTATCCTGCCCATAAAAATTAATTAAGAGAAACAATAATCCAAAGGTTTGATAACTTGCTAACAAAATGAGAAGAGTTAGGGCTGATGCCTACATTCAGTTCTCATTTGAAACATTGATTGCTTTTCCGGTCATTTGTAGTTTTGCTCCTATCAACAATATGTGGATATGATGGACTTGCTTAATAAACTTTTTTATTTCNTATGATTACTTCGGTATTGCTTTTATTTTCTGCTTTCCCCGATCATCTAATTGTCTCTTAATATTTCTTATTGGAATGACTACTTTTGATGATAATGTTAACTAAAAACATGCAATAATTAACTAAATTTGAACAGGCCGTCGTTATCCTGCCCATAAAAATTAATTAAGAGAAACAATAATCCAAAGCTTTAATAACTTGCTAACAAAATGAGAAGAGTTAGGGCTGATGCCTACATTCAGTTCTCATTTGAAACATTGATTGCTTTTCCGGTCATTTGTAGTTTTGCTCCTATCAACAATATGTGGATATGATGGACTTGCTTAATAAACTTTTTTATTTCCTTTTGTGCTGTTAGTAATAGCTTTTTTGCTTTAAAATTTCTAATGCTTACATTAGATGATCCTCCCAGCTTTATCTGCTTTGTATCCTGCAAGAAAACTCAGGTGACATCTCCTGTTAAGTCTAAGCCTTGCTCGTTGTCGCTCTTTAAAATACAGGTGCTGGATTTGATGACGAGAAATCACTTCTCATGTCACAAATGAGTTTGGAGAAAAGATTTGGCCAGTCATCTGTCTTTGTTGCTTCAACTCTAATGGAGCATGGTGGTGTTCCTCAGTCCGCAACTCCTGAGTCATTATTGAAAGAAGCTATTCATGTCATCAGCTGTGGCTATGAGGATAAGACAGACTGGGGAAGTGAGGTAAGGATGCAATTTTAATTTTGCTTGCTATTTGTAATTGCAATTTCAGTTCTTTTATGTTGAAACGTCCAATTTTCACACTGCTGAACCATTTTCTCCTTTAGAATTGATGTGTGCTAGGAAATTGCGGTGGTAGAGTAGCAAATTATTGTGTTAGCGTTGTACAAGAATCTAACAAACTTTTAGACAAAAAGTAAGCAATTAGTAGCTACATCATAAGTTTTTTTGTGGAAAACTCAGAAAGGGAAAAAACCACGAGGTCTTGCTTAGCTGAAACATTCTTATGAATTGGTGATTATAGGTACAACCCCTTGTCCCATAGGAGGAAATGGGTTATATAGTTTTTTTGGTTACGTCTATGTGTAGTAATACTTGTTGCCCCGTGGTAGAGAGTTGGTTGCAGCGGTGATAAGAGGTTGCGGTGCTGGCAACAAGAGGTGGCGGCGTCGGCGACCAAATTAGGAAGAGGCAAAGGCGGTCGGAGGCTGCGACAACTAGAAGTGCCTACTTTGGCAACCAGAGTCGGCGGTGACTGGAGTCGGCGGCAACAATCGGAGGTGATGACGACATCTAGAGGTAGCGGTGGTGACGGAGGCGGCAACTACGGACAGAGGATGTGGCGGCATAGGCGACGACGACCAGAGGAGGTGGTAGAGACCGCAGGCGGCGACAACGACCGGACTTAGCCGGAGGTTGCTGGGAGCGGCAGTCAACCGAGGCGACGGCGGCTCGTGGTGGCGGCTGAGACCAGAAGCGGCAACGACCGGTGGTTGCGACCGTTGACGTCAGCAATATGAAGCGGTGACGACCTGAGGTTGTGGCGACCGGAGGCGGCGCCAACAACTGGAGTTGGTAAAATTTACGGTGTAGGATGCACTTCTACAGGTTCTGGACTTAGTCCAGGTTGTTGTTAATGAAGGAATCTAACCACGATTGAAATCGCAGCTTTTGGCCTCGACCTCCTATGGCCGCTCCCGTTGCAACCTCCGAACGCCGCCTCTTTCAGCTGACATCGACACCACTTTCGACCATCGCCACCACTTACGACCATTGCTACCTTCGCCGCCGCCTCTTTCGACTGCCGCTACCTTCTGCCTTCTGTCGCTACTTCCAGCCGCCGCCTTGTGTTGTTGTCGCCGCTCGATCCCTACCACGGGACAACAAGTTCCTCTACTCACAGTCGTTGTAACCCGAAAAACTATGTAACCCCTTCCCACCCATGAGACAAGGGTTTGTATCTATAATAACCAACTCATAGTGGAATATTTCAACTGGGCAATACCTAAGTTTTTCTTGTAAAGACGTCTGGTGTACCTATAACTTATAGTGGAATATTTCAATTGGGCAAGACCCAGGTTTTTCATGTAATTACGTTTGATGTTGTTATTGGTTGCTTACTTCTATCTGAGTGTGTGTTGAATTCTTATACAATGCTAAGACAATATTTTGCTAACTACTCTACCCCCACAAATTTCCTCGCACGAATCAAAATGTATTCTCANATTTTTCATGTAATTACGTTTGGTGTTGTTATTGGTTGCTTACTTCTATCTGAGTGTGTGTTGGATTCTCATATAATGCTAAGACAATATTTTGCTAACTACTCTACCCCCACAAATTTCCTCGCACGAATCAAAATGTATTCTCATTCTTATTAGCTACAGAGAAATTCATTGTGTTATCAAAACATATTTTCAGCATGAATAACTTCTTGTATTTGCTTACGAGCTACCATGATGCAGGAAGGCGTAGGATTAGGTTATTTCAAATGCAACTAATATAATGGATAGTATGCTTTCATGTGAATTAATATTATTTGTTTATGGATCATATATTATTAATTAATTTAAAGACTTAACTTTCTTTAAATGAAAATGGGAAATGGTGGAGTTTAAAATCAGTTGATTGTGAAATTGAAAATATTTGAAATTTTCAATTTCGACTTGGGAATGAACAAAATCAGTTAGCACAACAACTAATTTATTCAAATTTAGATTTTCAACGCCACTTTTCATCCGCTACACGAAGCTAAACTACTGAATTCTGCATGTAACAATAGAAAAAAAACATCAAATGTCCAAGGTGGTTGCACCTGAGTTGTGATTTATGTCCATATTCTAAGTAGGCTAGCTACAATAAGAAATTAGCGATTCTTGAGTTGATTTTTCTCCTGTATTGTATATTTAATCAAAGGCCTTCATGTTGATTATTTTAATAACTTATTATCATGGATTTGAATCGCATGCTTCCATTTATTTTTGTTAGCCAACTAATTATATTGTTATGTGTGCCTTTAGATTGGCTGGATTTATGGATCTGTCACAGAANATATATTTAATCAAAGGCCTTCATGTTGATTATGTTAATAACTTATTATCATGGATTGGAATCGCATGCTTCCATTTTTTTTTGTTAGCCAACTAATTATATTGTTATGTGTGCCTTTAGATTGGCTGGATTTATGGATCTGTCACAGAAGATATTCTTACTGGATTCAAAATGCATGCTCGTGGATGGCGCTCGATTTATTGCATGCCTGAGCTCCCTGCTTTCAAGGGATCCGCACCTATTAACCTTTCAGACCGTCTGAATCAAGTTCTTCGGTGGGCCCTGGGATCAGTTGAGATTCTCTTTAGTCGACACTGTCCTATATGGTATGGTTACGGTGGCCGGCTCAAATATCTCGAGAGATTTGCATACATTAACACCACAATTTACCCTCTTACCTCAATCCCACTTCTCCTGTACTGTACATTGCCTGCTGTCTGTTTACTCACTGGAAAATTCATCATCCCTCAGGTATTTATCAAAAAGCCCGTCTTTTTATTTTATTTTATTTATTTATCAATGATATTCTTTTTGGGGCATTTACATGCTTGCCACAAAATTCTTATGTATTTACATGTAACAAATCTAACACCTAAACTTTACATTTTTACATTTGTAACACCCAAAATTTTCATATCACATAAAAATACCACTATTTTAAATTTTGAAAAGCCAAATACACCTTTTCATGGGCAGTTAAGGTGGCATATATAAGTAAAAATTGAAGTATAGATGCTAGGCATGTAAATGCATAGGAATTGAGTGCATACATCGTCCATTTTTTTTCTTTTATCGATGAAGGGTTCAGCTCTTGAGAATTGAGCATCAAAACTCAGAATTAATACAAAATTTAATGAGAGGTGTAATAAACTGTTCATACATCCATCCAAAAGGTTTCCAAGAGGATTTATTATTTATTTTCTCAACAGTATTGATTGCTGAATGAAAATAGTGGTTTTCAAAAACAGTGAGAGAGAGGCTAACCAAAAAAAAAAAAATCTTTTTATGCAACGTAGATAAGACTAAGCAATAAGACCTCTAAATGAATTAGACAGAGCGTTGGAAGCATATAAAACTTAGGAAAGTTATTTACTGGCATAAATAATTTTCACTGATGGTCTGACTTGATACATATTACAATCGGAGTTAATAATATCCAGCATTGGACAAACTGTTTGAATTGATTTGAATGGAAACCAGTGCCTCGCTTTGCTTTTAGATTCTTCACTGATTCAAAAAAATCATGGTGCGTGCTTCAGGTTTCTTATTCAATTTGTTAGACATTTTTAAAGCTACTATTTGACGGTGATATNATGGGTTTTGATTGGAAGAAATCGTTTATCTGCGATGAAATGATTTTCTGACTTGATACATATTACAATCGGAGTTATTAAATATCCAGCATTGAACAAACTGTTTGAATTGTTTTGAATGGAAACCAGTGCCTCGCTTTGCTTTTAGATTCTTCACTGATTCAAAAAGATCATGGTGCGTGCTTCAGATTTCTTATTCAATTTGTTAGACATTTTTAAAGCTACTATTTGACGGTGATATTCTCGGAGAAAATTTAGTTTCGGATATTTTGATCAAATTTTGATGAGTGTAAAATATGAATTATTAATTAATTATTATATCACACGCATATTAAATAAATCTAAGAAGTGTAATCTCATTTCGATCAAATTTTGATTGTAATATATGCATTTTTAATTAACTATTATATTACACTCATCTTAAAATAAATCATAGAAGTTTAAATCCCATCTTGGCCAAATTTTGATGAGGACATCCTTGCACAAATTTCTTTCAGGTATTATTATTTCTAAAACATGCCAGGTACTCTGCTGTTGATAAAACTTTAGACAGTAAATCGATTTATTTTTCTTGACAACCCATCTAAAGAGCTTTTGAATTCTGTAGTTTGCACTCTTGTCTGAACTGTACTTCTACTTCAATTACAGATCAGCAACTTCGCCAGTATTTGGTTCATCTCCCTCTTCCTTTCCATCTTCGCAACTGGAATCTTAGAGATGAGATGGAGCGGCGTCGGCATAGATGAATGGTGGAGAAATGAACAGTTTTGGNTTTTTTCTTGACAACCCATCTAAAAAGCTTTTGAATTCTGTAGTTTGCACTCTTGTCTGAACTGTACTTCTACTTCAATTACAGATCAGCAACTTCGCCAGTATTTGGTTCATCTCCCTCTTCCTTTCCATCTTCGCAACTGGAATCTTAGAGATGAGATGGAGCGGCGTCGGCATAGATGAATGGTGGAGAAATGAACAGTTTTGGGTCATCGGTGGCGTCTCCGCCCATCTTTTCGCTGTTTTTCAAGGTCTTCTCAAAGTGCTCGCTGGCATCGACACGAACTTTACCGTGACTTCTAAGGCTTCAGATGAGGAAGGAGATTTTACAGAGCTCTATATGTTCAAATGGACCACACTCTTGATACCGCCAACAACTCTTTTGATCATAAACCTAGTCGGAAGCGTTGCGGGAATATCTTATGCCATTAACAGTGGTTATCAGTCTTGGGGACCTCTATTCGGCAAGCTCTTCTTCGCCTTCTGGGTGATCATTCATCTTTACCCATTCCTAAAAGGTTTAATGGGCCGGCAGAATCGAACCCCAACAATTGTTGTGGTTTGGTCTATTCTTCTCGCCTCGATCTTCAGCCTGTTATGGGTTCGAATCGACCCTTTCACCACCAGAGTTACGGGTCCAGATGTGCAGCAGTGTGGGATCAATTGCTAGAGAGAGTAAATCATTGTTAAACGTGGGTAAGATTGAAATTTAGATTTTATTTAATTGTCTCATGTTGGTGCTGCTTGTTCATTATTGCTTCAATGTATATTTAGAGCTAGAACAAGGGTTCTATTTTAGTAGATTATCTATTGCTGCTGTTAATTAAATACATTTTTTTGGGGTGCTCGAAATAGTTGAAAGAGATTGCCAATAAAAATACTGTTTTTGTCAAACTGTGATGTTTTTTATGGTGTCTTGAGCGAAGCAAAAAATTGATAAAATTCTTAGATGAGGTTTGTTGTTTTTTGCATTCTGCATTGTCTAGAAGTGAATGTTGATCCAAATTAATACAAGTTAGGTGGGTGAGATAGAGTCAAGCCAATATGACCATACCACAATAATTAGGGATGAATTTACACACAACAATATGAACTCGATCGAATCATCGAAAACTCTCCAAGAATATAAACTTGCTAAGATTTTAATAAAATTCTTATGAATTCACTAGAATGATTGTAGGAAGACTCACTCTACTTATGTGTAAAGTTCATTCATCAAGAGGATTTGCTTAGGACTACTTCATTAGGGCAACTCGTCTAGCTTCTAGGGCCACACATAATAGTCACCTACTATAGTCTCTAGGACAAATAGATTTGAATTCAAAATAAAATTTGAAAAATAATTATAATTATAATTACTTTAAATGTATGAAGATAACACCAAATTTATTAGTCATGATTTATGATTTTAGTGAGTACATTTTAAAGTCATTAATTTAATGTTTGAAGATGCTTTAATAATCTCATGAGCTGGCTCTCCTCGACTCGACTTGTTGACTTGCGACTCAGTCAGGTTAAAAAAATATTAATATAAAATATATTTAAAATATCTTAAATTTGAAGGCTTTATTTATAAAAATATTTAAATATAATATTTTGTATTTTATATCAACTGATTTGTTATTATTTTTAACCGTTTATTCTATCTATAATTTTATTATAATGTTATTTTAAATTAATAATATTATTATTATTGTGATAAACAAGTCAAGTTTAAATGTGTAAACTTAAGTCAAGTTCGAGCTCAAATTTGACAAAATTAAGCAGAAGATGTTGGAACTCACAAGTCACTCTCAGTCACCCGCTTGATTTTATCACCATTTTCATTAAATAAATTACAAATAAATATATTTTTGACAAACAATTCAGCTTATTTAATAAGGTTATATTTGATGAATAATAAACATTTCTCTATTATATTCATATCTGAACGGAAATGACACCACCGCAAGTCCGCACTCTTTGCATAGCGACAAAATACAAAGGACTAAAAATGCTGCAGTTCTCTGTCAACAAAACAGCAGATTGTTTTATACAAGGAAAATTTGCATCCATGCCACCCAATTCTTATGTATTTNAACACACAATTCAGCTTATTTAATAAGGTTATATTTGATGAACAATAAACATTTCTCTATCATATTCATATCTGAACGGAAATGACACCACCGCTAGTCCGCACTCTTTGCATAGCGACAAAATACAAAGGACTAAAATTGCTGCAGTTCTCTGTCCACAAAACAGCAGATTGTTTTATACAAGGAAAATTTACATCCATGCCACCCAATTCTTATGTATTTGCACTAAATTTTAATTTTTTTACATATATGCCACCTTACATATCCATGAAAAAGTGTACTTTACTTTTTTTTTTTAATTCAAATAATGATATTTCTTATGTGGTATGAAAATTTTGAGTGGTAAAAATGTAAAAAATTTGTGTTAGATACGTAAATACATAAGAATTAGGTGGTATGTTATACGTACCACCTAAACTTTAAAATACACATTTTCAAGCTTAGGCAAGGTGGCATGTATGTAAATATTGAAGTTTCANTATTTTAATTTTTTTACATATATGCCACCTTACATATCCATGAAAAAGTGTACTTTATTTTTTTTTTTAATTCAAATGATGATATTTCTTATGTGGTATGAAATTTTGAGTGGTAAAAATGTAAAAAGATTTGTGTTAGATATGTAAATACATAAGAATTAGGTGGTATGTTATACCTACCACCTAAACTTTAAAATACACATTTTCAAGCTTAGGCAAGGTGGCATGTATGTAAATATTGAAGTTTCAGTCCTATATATGTAAATATATAATAACTGAGTGGTATGCATGTAAATCTTGCAATCTTTATTAAAAAATATATAATCTTCTTTAATTGATGTAAAAGGAAGAGATTTGATGAATTCTAAGAAGCAAAATTTCCTTAAAGAAAACTACCACGTCCGAAAAAGTGAGACTAGAAATTACAACTATTCATCATAATCATAATGCAAAAGANATTCTTTAATTGATGTAAAAGGAAGAGATTTGATGAATTCTAAGATGAAAAGAAAACTACCACGTCCGAAAAAGTGAGACTAGAAATTACAACTATTCATCATAATCATAATGCAAAAGACCAATAAAAACAGTGCCTTCTTAGCACCATTTAGCTGGCCTTTGAAATCAGCCATACATTTACTTGTTAGCCTCTTGGGAGATGGCCATATTGGCGGTCAAGGGCGGCGGATCAATGCCAGAATCAATACAACTTCGGCATTTTCTCTCCACCCATCCCTCCATATTATGATCACCACCACCACCAACAACAAGAAGACGACCCCCGCAAAGTCTAGCGAGCATCCCAGCAAGCACAACAATGATGATGATCGCCGCCAAGATGACCACCAATGTCTCAACAGACCTCTTTGCAGAATGGCATGCTGTCGNCCACCAACAAGAAGACGACCCCCGCAAAGTCTAGCGAGCATCCCGGCAAGCACAGCAATGATGATGATCGCCGCCAAGATGACCACCAATGTCTCAACAGACCTCTTTGCAGAATGGCATGCTGTCGCCGCGGGCGGCGGCGGCAACGGAGCCGACGGATGATGTTCCGATCTCTCGGAGAGGAAACATAGAAACATGGTGTTGATGGAAGCAATAAGGAGGGAAGAAGAGTTAGTAGGGTTTAGAGAAATTTTGAAGCTTGAAGGGAGGAGTCAGATGGCTTGTAGTTTAGTGGCCTTTGTTCTCACTACTTTGGAATGGCAGCTTTATGAGCATTTTCATATCTTAAAAGTAAGTTTATGTANGTTTTGAGAAATTTTGAAGCTTGAAGGGAGGAGTCAGATGGCTTGTAATTTACTGGCCTTTGTTCTCACTACTTTGGAATGGCAGCTTTATGAGCATTTTCATATCTTAAAAGTAAGTTTATGTAATATATCATAAGAAGTGATGTGACAGTGAAGAAATTCCACCTCATGTGCTCTGCTTAGAAAGTATTAGTTTAATAATAGAAGATTTGTATGCATGCCATTTAACTTTTATGTATTTACACTAAAGTTCAAATTAAATTGTTAGATTTTCTGATGAAGCATATTAATTGCAATTCTGTCGTAGGAAACATTTAATTTTTAAATAGTAAACTAAAGTTCNGTTCATGTGCTCTGCTTAGAAAGTATTAGTTTAATAATGGAAGATTTGTATGCATGCCATTTAACTTTTATGTATTTACACTAAAGCTCAAATTAATTTGTAAGATTTCTGATGAAGCATATTAATTGCAATTCTGTCGTAGGAAACATTTAATTTTTAAATAGTAAACTAAAGTTCAAATTTAAATGTATTATATTAACTAAGGGTCTATTTGGGGCAGCTTATAAGTGCGGGCGACGTTTTCAAAACGACGCTGTACTGTTTGGTTCGCGCGTTTCACCAACTTATCCGAAACTGCGTTTGAGTTTTTACGCTAAACGCAGGTTACCGGTCAACCCTGCGGTCGGCCCGCAGGCCGCATTTCAGGATAAGCAGCTTATCATGAAACGCACAAACTGTCCCAAACGGACTCTAAGTCTTAATTTAATTTTCACTAAGATTCAACTTAAATAAAAAAACTATGTTCTCTCTCTCTCTCTCTTCACAAAAANATATTATATTAACTAAGGGTCTATTTGGGGCAGCTTATAAGTGCGGGCTGCGTTTTCAAAACGACGCTGTACTGTTTGGTTTGCGCGTTTCACCAACTTATCCGAAACTGCGTTTGGGTTTTTACGCTAAACGCAGGTTGCCGGTCAACCCTGCGGTCGGCCCGCAGGCCGCATTTCAGGATAAACAGCTTATCATGAAACGCACAAACTGCCCCAAACGGACTCTAAGTTTTAATTTAATTTTCACTAAGATTCAACTTAAATAAAAAAACTATGTTCTCTCTCTCTCTCTCTTCACAAAAAGTTGGGCGTATTTTCCAATGTTTACCTAAGAAGAGCTTTTCTCAGATCAATTATTAGTCAGGAGGCTGCCTTTCAGTCTAACTTTTGTTTATTTGAAATGGCCATTTATTTTTGTCGCTTCCTATATGTGCATTAAAAATATGTGGATGGCNCTTCACAAAAAGTTGGGCGTAAGAGCTTTTCTCATATCAATTATTAGTCAGGAGGCTGCCTTTCAGTCAACTTTTGTTTATTTGAAATGGCCATTTATTTTTGTCGCTTCCTATATGTGCATTAAAAATATGTGGATGGCCCGCAGGTCGGTTCACCACTTGGAACCACCTGCAGTCCAGATGGCTCATAGCCTAGACAATCAGTAGCCAGGACGACTTACAACTATTTTGGGGGCGGCGGCAGACTTGCGGCGCGGCGTGGTCGCGGCGTGATACCACTATTTTTGGGTGTTTGGGGGCGGTGGTGCCGCTGCGTCCTGCCGTGATATTCTCCGAACAAGGAAAGCGCTCACGGACCCGCGTCCCAGCTTTGCCTTCATGATTTTTACCCCTGTGCCCTTTCTTCGTGGTACCCCATCCTAAACAAACACGGCCCGTATTTTCGTCCTCGCAAGCGACGACCATCTCCCCTCTCCTCCTCTTCAATTAAGGTCGTCCTCCTCCTCTCACTCAGTCTGGATTCTCATCCTCGCACCAGAGGTAAGAACAATGTCTTATGGATGCTTTGGATCTGTTTACTCTATCACAAAATGTATTTTTAGATTCTCAAGTTTTTTGATTAGTGGATTCCTGCTACTTAAAGCTATCACATCTTGGCATCCTTTTGTTTTGATGACATTGTTTGATATATGTTAATATTATTTCCATTAAATCTTATGCTCATTGTTATATTTTAGATGATTATGTGTTTCTGTATCATGAAGTATTGCTATTAAAGTTGATTCAGCTGACGGCTTGGAGGAGGGGTTGGTCTTGGTTCATACATGGAAGTTGTACTGCCCATNAAAACAAACACGGCCCGTATTTTCGTCCTCGCAGGCGACGACCATCTCCCCTCTCCTCCTCTTCAACGAAGGTCGTCCTCCTCCTCTCACTCAGTCTGGATTCTCATCCTCGCAACAGAGGTAAGAACGATGTCTTATGAATGCTTTGGATCTGTTTACTTTATCACAAAATGTATTTTTAGATTCTCAAGTTTTTTGATTAGTGGATTCATGCTACTTAAAGCTATCAAATCTTGGCATCCTTTTGTTTTGATGACATTGTTTGATATATGGTAATATTATTTCCATTAAATCTTATGCTCAGTGTTATATTTTAGATGATTATGTGTTTCTGTATCATGAAATACTGCTATTAAAGTTGATTCAGCTGCCGGCTTGGAGGAGGGGTTGGTCTTGGTTCATACATGGAAGTTGTACTGCCCATGAATGAATGAATAGCATGAATAAAGCAATATGTGCTGCCATTTGTACTCATTCCCCTTCAAAGCCTGTTCTTATTTTTGCTTCTCGTTGTTTGATGGGGCTTTTTCTTAGCACTTTTGATACTCACTGCTGAGTGAGTGGTGTATATGTACTTCTGTTATGTTTTGGAACGAATTTCTGTTTTTGAAATATCAAATGTCGCAGTCATAGTTCAGTTTTAAACAGTTTCACTAAACAGGGACAGCATGGTCTTTTTTTCAGAAACAGCTGCACCACAGCTATTTCCACACAGCTGCAACAAACATACACTCAGCTTCCCCGCAGCAACTTCCCCACAACAACTTCCCGGGACAATATAGTTGGAGCTGAAAAGTTGAGAAGCTGCAGCTGTGTCATACAGAGCCTTAGTTTGTAACACCAATAGCTCGAATGACTTGCAGTCTAGACAAACAACTATCTAGACGACACACAATATGGACCACTAGCAGCCCGGACAACCGCAATCTGGACGACCGCATTTTGCACCTCTCAATTTCTATATATAAAATATGTCAAACACCTAAATTTAAAATTTTGCATGCATGTATTTTATAAAGTTAAAATGATGATATCTTTGATGTGATATGAAATAATTAGGTGGTACAAATGTATACAAATTAAGACGTAGGAATTGGGTTGTATTTTTTGACAAATTTGCTAGGCTTGCGAAAGCAGAGATGATCTTGCATCAAGGCTTTGAAAGAAGAAATTATCTTGTTTGGGCCTCTAAAAAAGGCCATTTTAGCCATATGCGCACAATTGTCGGCCCATGAAGAGAACATTTCGAGCACGTATATTAACCGATTTAAAATTTTATTTTTTTAATTCATTTGTTTTTAAGAACTTATTTATTTAGTATATTTTGTTACGTTTTTATTTTTTATTTTTATAAATAAATTAAATTATTTTTTAAAATTTCCGAAATAATTTGTAGATATTTTGAATGAATTTAAAAATAATTGTTGTTTAATCAAATATATAAATATATTTTATTTAAATTAAAATATAAATAAAATAAAAAAGTTAGAAAATATAAAATTTTATTATAAACTAAAAATTTTGCACCCATAATGGTAGATAAATCTCTATATTTCCATAGTTTAAAGGAGAATTTATNTTTTTATTAATGGTATACAAAAGTTTAGTAGGGAAATGTTATTATGATATTAATTATCTATTTGATTAGTTTTAGCAAAAATAAGCGAAACAAGATAGCTTTTCAGATTGTATCACATCTAAATTTTGTGTGTTTTCTTATAGATTAATGTTTTATGTTCAGGAGCTTTAATTATTTCTTGAAATATCTATATATTTTTTTATATTTATGTTGGGTTTCGATTTGCTAAATATTACTATTTTGTAAATTTGTAATTGTATTTTAACACCTACATGTTCATTTTTTTTTCATAGGTTTGCAAAACCAATGAGTTAGAAATGTAAATACATTAGAATGATATGGTATGTATTTAAAATTTTCTTTTACATTTTAAAAAGCGAGCATCCAAATATGTAATGTGAGGCATGACCGAAGATCAGAGTTGTAGAAATAAGAGGGGAGAGAGATGGAGGGATTAAGAGGGGGGGAGAGCACACAATGACTTGTTCTCGGGATTTTTTGACCCATTTTATATATAAACAGAGTGATTACAAACAAAGTAAGAAGAGATGACTCTCTCTAAAGTATTAAGAGCAAAAAAAAAAAAAAAAAAAAAAACCC
>JXCR01053361.1:19706-30214 GCA_002079205.1 Phalaenopsis hybrid cultivar
GGGGGGGGGGGGGGGGGTTAGATTCTGATGGTCGGCCAAGGATGGCTAGTTGGTTAATCCTAGGCATCGACCTAGAATGGTGGGTTGGTTATCTGAGAGCTAACAACCCGCCAAAGATGGCCGACCTGCCTTTTGCTCGCGGCCTGCCAAGATAGTCGATCGGCTAGTTGGAAGATTGGGTTCTCGATTCTTGGTTGATGAGTCACGAGTTTACACATTTTCCGCCATATATGCTTGCTGCTTTCGGATGACGAAGAGGGCCCTTGGTCTGTTGGCCTCAAGCCGCCTGGGTGGCCACCATAAGTTCTCTGCCCGAACGCTTAGCACTTGATTTGGTCTGTTGAGCTGCTTCAAGATCTGTGCAAGTTACACTAGATATAGTAAGAATTAATTTAACAAGAATAGAATTCTAAGTAAATTATTGACATTAGAAAACGCATTTAAAGCATGTTTCCTTTGTCTAAACTTAAAATGGTGTTACTTAGTTATGCACAATTAAATGAAGAATAAATAATATATGTGCAAATATTATAATTTTGCATATTTTGTACTCCATAAGCAAAAAAAAAGGGGACATTTAAAAACACAGCACACAAATCTAATGTATTTACACTTCTGACACCTAAACTTTCATATTTACCCACATAATCCTTTGATATCACATAAAAAACATCATTATTTTCACTTCTAAAAAGTAAAATACATATTTTCATGCTTAGGTTTAAATTACCAAAATGCTATGCATATATGTGATGCGTGCTAGAAAGTTCGCGGCGGTAGAATAATGGATTATCGTCTTAGCGTTGCACTAGATTTCAGCACACACAGATAAAAGAAGAGAAGTAATTAGGAGGAGACATCTCGATTTTTTATGTGAAAAACCCTTGAAAGGGGGAAAAATCACGGGGTCCAACCCAGTTGAAATAATTCACTATGAATGATGGTACACAAGTTCATTCTTCCCCTAATTAGAGAAGATGAAATTGCAAAGTTGCATAATTATAATCTGGATGCAGTTTTTGGTGACAACATATTACAAGGGTCATTGTTAAAGATGTAGTATTTCGTCGTGAGTATTGTAGATGGTTGCTTCAGAAGCGTAGATTGATCAGAGAAGCCGCAGTAAGCAGTTGCGGGAACTGCGAATCACATAGATTGTAGTTGGCTAGTTTTAATGATGTCCGTAGGCCGCGGGGGCCAGAGTCGAGAGTTGCATGAGCTAATGACCACGTAGGTCGTTTGGGCGAATATTGATGATGTCCGTAGGCTGCTGAGACCAAAGTCGGGAACTCCATGAGCTGATGACCGTGTAGGTCGTTGTTGGCATATGGTCTGTAGTGGTGAGCAGTGGTGACGTTCATAGACCGTTGGGATCGGAGTAGGGAGCTGTATGAGCTGATATTCACATTGGTTATAGTTAACACATGGATCGTAGTGGTGAGCTCTTGTCTCGCAGACGGGAGAGAGTTACTGGATTTTGGAAGTTACGACGTTGACTGACGGCATCTGGTCGGCGATGATTGATGACGATCGACTGTGGTCGACAACGATTAGCAGATGATGGTCGGCGGACGACAATTGATGATTGTCGACGACGGTCACCGACAGTGCTGGACTTCGGCTCCTTCTCAAATCTTTCAGTTCCCCCCTCATGTGAGGGGTGAGGTTATATTTATAGTGTTCTGGGTACAATAAATGCAGGGATATGAATCATTTTAATTAAGCGGTTCGGAGAGCTTCCCTCGATCAGATGATATTTGATGGACATTTGACTGCCTTAATGATGTCAGAATTGAGCAATCTTGGGCTCGTTGGATTCGTCTTGTCGAGACTCTCGATTTGACTATGAACTTGCTGAATTTGACATTTGTTTGATCTTTTAAATGTGTTTGGAAATCTTCCAAGAATGACTTAATCACTTGATCTAGGCTTGATTTGACTCGGATTGGACTAACTTTGATATCATTAGGTCCGTCTCATCGAGTCAGTCAGTTTAATTATAAGTTTGCTGAAATCGAAGCTCTGAATGACTTTTAATTGAAGTTTGATTGTTTCTAGCTCAAAAGGTTGCCTCGAGATTCCTGACGGATGATGAAAATTTGTTGGTAGCGTATCAATATGTAAATATGAAAGTTTAGGTGTTTGATATGTAAATGCATGAGAATTGTGTGAATATATATATTTTGTAAATAAACAATGATTATGTGGAGTATGTAATTGGCCCACGGGTCATGTGGATCTCAAATACATGCCATTGCATATGACATCATTGATTTCTCAAAATTTTAAATATTGAATCTGATTCCCCTCCAATTAACATGATGATTATTGTTCCCACTTGCATTATTTCAATCGAATATTTTATTGTGAAGAGTTAATTTTTTGTATTCAATCTGAATTTATATGTTGAACTCAGATCTGTCTTCAAATTACACCTAAGAAATAGAGAGATAAAAAAGAGATATTAAAATGAGATATTTTATATTTGGTTTCAACAAAACGTCCCATTACATTTAATAGTCATTTCTTTATGAAAGTACAGTTATACTCCTGACCCTTTTTAGTCGATCGACCCCTAATCAATCGGGTTTAGGTCGGTCGACGAACGCCTGGCGAATTGTCCTCTTATCGGCCCTCATTTAGGTGGTCTCTGAATCAGTTATCCTCTGATTTGGTCTGCCTCTGGGTAGAGTTGTCTCTGAGTTGGTAAGTTGATTGGCCTATAGTTGATCGACAACTATCACTTGATAATATGTGTTTTTGATACTTCTATATTGCTTTCATGATATTCATCTTTAAATGCATGTTTTATATCAAATTGTCGGATTCCTAAAGAGCATGGTTAAGAATATTTTTATTGTACATCATAAAATATACCTGACCTCTTATAATTATATAGAAAATAAGCTAAAGAATAATTTCAAGACATAAATATCACAATATTTGATGGAATTTAAGATCTACATGTCATAAGTCAAGAGGAGGGGGAAAAATATTGCATCATAACTCCTAACGCAGAGCTATGTTTGAAGTCTACTGATATGCAGACACGTGACTTCAAAGAAACACACACGCTTTTCTGTGACATATGAGAATATTCTTTCTGTGTTATTTCAAGTTATTCATATGTTATTGTAGTGGTATTGATGTGTTATTGTGTTATTATAACAACGAGAATATTCTCATAACACAATAACAAATGAATATCATTATAATAACACCTGAATAATGCGGAATAACACAGAGGAAATATTCCCCCGCACTAAAACGAATTTTTTTATTTTTTTATCACCTCCACATAACGTCATTTCATTGGACTCCGAACGTTGGGGAAGAAAAAGATTCATAATTTCCGTACAGATTTTTTTTTTCTGTGCCATATTTATTGCTCTCTTGCCAGTGATGTAAATTAAATAAATAAAAAAATTAAAAAAAAAAACGAAAAAATGATATTAAATAAAGAATATAGATCCAACATGAATACACATATAATGTACGGTCACAAAATTTTATAATGGAGGCACAATTTTTTAAATATATTAATGAAGTATCTTTTTTTGTAACGGTGGAGGAAATTAATTATTCCATTAGATTCAAGATTAAAAAAAATTAAATAAGCTTTGAGCCTGAAATATATATATATATTTTAATATAAATCATAATATTTAATATTTTTTATATAATTTAGATAATTTATTAATCTGAATGCCTTTTTTTTCCCTCTTTTATACAATGTACTATACTTATTATGAAGAATCAATATGCCATGCTGTCATACCTATAATTAAAACAAAATTTATGTACATAAAATTTTAAATATTTACATTTACACATTTTCTTTTTTTTTTATTTTTTTATTTTATTTGTACAACATTTAAATTTTTTTCTATTTGAATTTTCAATCACTCAATTTTTTTGCGAACCGCTCTTTAAATTTTATTAAATATTGTAAATTTTCTATATATATATATATATATATATTATCTAATATTTTAAATGAATAAACAAATGTATATATTTATATTGTTGTGAAAAACGACNTTTCCGAAATAATTTGTAGATATTTTGAATGAATTTAAAAATAATTGTTGTTTAATCAAATATATAAATATATTTTATTTAAATTAAAATATAAATAAAATAAAAAAGTTAGAAAATATAAAATTTTATTATAAACTAAAAATTTTGCACCCATAATGGTAGATAAATCTCTATATTTCTTTAGTTTAAAGGAGAATTTATAAACAATCTAAATAAAAGCTCAATTTACACACATACAACTAAACTTCGAAGTATTTACATATTCAGTACCTAGATGTGTCATAAATAAATTTTCATCCTCAAACACGAATCTTGATGCATTTTGAGCAAGAATAAATTTNCATAGTTTAAAGGAGAATTTATAAACAATCTAAAAAAAAGCTCAATTTACACACATACAACTAAACTTCTAAGTATTTACATATTGAGGACCTAGATGTGTCATAAATAAATTTTCATCCTCAAACACGAATCTTGATGCATTTTGAGCAAGAATAAATTTCAAAGTTAAATTTAGAATCATCCGAGTTTCGATTTCAACAAATTTACACGTAAACATAGCCTCTAAACAAAATGAACCCAATGACACAAAAAAGTGATTTATCGTGAATTTAATCAAGCCCAGATCATTGCAAGCCACATTGGCTTAATGTTTGAGAGCTTTATCTATCAACCAAAATGTCATGGGTTCAAGGCTTTAACTTATAAAGTTTTGATGGTTGTCGCTAGGTACTAGGGTTCGTTGTCGACGATCAGAAATTGCCACTAAACTTGGAATTATGAGAGGTCACCGTTAACCACTAAAGATAAACGTTGACCCATAGATTATCGCATATTACGCAAGATAACTGTCAATTACCCTTAACAGTTTTTGTGGCCCAATTATTATTCTTAGATGGTTCTCATTCGATCTTTACTTTATATTCCAATATCGTCCACTCAGAGAGAAAGACATCAATTTGTAGTTGAAATTATACACTGGGCTATGTTAACTATAGTAAACTCCGTGTTTTTTTTTTCAGTTTTTGTGCTTTTCATTTAAAAAATTACGATGTCTCCTCCTACGAATTTGTTCGGTGATAAGATGTTAAATTATAGCTCCAACGTCATGAGTTTCCCTGCACCCAACACACCCACTTATCACTCTTACATTCATGACGACCAAACATTAATATCACATTAAAAATATTTTCATTTAAAATTTTTAAACGTAAAATATATTTTTTCATGCATAAATAATACGGTAAACCATATGATATGACTTTAGGTTAGCCGAACCGCATTGACAAATAAGAAAATGCAGCTAAAGACTACAAAAGCTAATTAAAAAGCTCATATAATGCTGTATGAATACTTGAAGGAAAGAATCTGTGCCCCCATAAATTGATTAAAGGAGAAAGATTATTTTCAAAATTTAAAAAATAATAAGCAATAAAATGTGGGTCCCATGACTAGGGTTTCATTGCTTGCTGCAAGTGAAAGAGGAGAAACATTTTCTATTTGTGTGAGCTTGATGCTTCCAGGTTTCAGTCTCCTGTAATGTGATAAAGTACTCTTTAATTTAAAGAAGAAGATGCAGTTATTGCTCTTGTTCTGAGAATGGGGGGGAATGGGTGTGAAGGAGCGGAGTTTGTTCGGAATAACTCGTGAATAGCATGTGTTTGTTCGTCCTGGNCGGGTCCCATGACTAGGGTTTCATTGCTTGCTGCAAGTGAAAGAGGAGAAAGATTTTCTATTTGTGTGAGATTGATGCTTCCAGGTTTCAGTCTCCTGTAATGTGATAAAGTACTCTTTAATTTAAAGAAGAAGATGCAGTTATTGCTCTTGTTCTGAGAATGGGGGGAATGGGTGTGAAGGAGCGGAGTTTGTTCGGAATAACTCGTGAATAGCATGTGTTTGTTCGTCCTGGATTCGAATTTGTTTGTTTGTTTTAGCACGTGTTGGATTTGAAATTAGCTCGAATGATTTGAAGAGAATAAAAATTAATAGTTTTATTAATGGTATACAAAAGTTTAGTAGGGAAATTTGATTATGATATTAACTATTTATCTATTTGATTAGTTTTAGCAAAAATAAGCCAAACAAGAGAGCTTTTTGGATTAATGTTTTATGTTCATGAAATTCAATTATCTCATGAAATATCTATATATTTTTTATATTTATGTTGGGTTTTGATTTGCTAAATATTACTATTTTGTAAATTTGTAATTGTATTTTAAGACCTATATGTTCATTTTTTTTTTCATAGGTTTGCAAAACCAATGAGTTAGAAATGTAAATATCAAAATTTGGGTGTTAGAAATGTAAATGCGTAAGAATGATATAGTATGTACGTAAAATTTCCTTTTACATTTTAAAGAGCGAGCATATCCAAAGATCAGAGTTGTAGAAATAAGAGGGAAGAGAGATAGAGGGATTAAGAGAGGGGAGGAGCATACAATGACTTGTTCTCGGGTTTTTTTGACCTATTTTATATATAAACAGAGTGATTACAAACAAAGTAAGAAGAGATGATTCTCACTAAAGTATGAGTCTAGATTTAAGAGCAAAAAAAAAAAAAAAAATCCATTTAGAAGTATTGATCCCAGTGTTTATAGAAGATAAAAGCTACCGGATAGAAATTATATCCTGCCCCTGCTTATGTGGGGGTTATAGGATATTATGTTTTTTTTTTCATATTTCTTAGATTCTTTTAACCTCTTTTAGTGTCTCTAGATTCCCCGTTTGTCGGATTCATCCCTTGGTTAGTTGAGATGTTGTCTGTGGCCCATTCAGTCTTTGATGTCGGACGACCATTGTGTTTGGAAGTTGTTCGGGTTTGAACATTGTGTATGGGGGGGTAGATATGGATGGTCGGCCAAGGATGGCTAGTTGGTTAATCCTAAGCGTCGGTCTAAAGTAGTGGGTCGGTTATCTGAGAACTAACAACTTGCCAAAGATGGTCGGCCGGCCGGCCTTTTGCTGGCGGCCTGCCAGGATAGTCGATCGTATAGTTGGAAGAATGGGTTCTCGGTTCTTGGTTGATGAGTCATGAGTTTTCACATTTTCCGTCATATATGCTTGCTGCTTTCGGACGACAAAGTGGGTCCTTGGTTTGTAGGCCTCAAGTCACCTGGCTGGCCACCATAAGTTCTCTGCCCAAACGTTTAGCATTTGATTTGGTCTGTTGAGCTGCTTCAAGATCTGTGCAAGTTACACAAGATAAAGTAAGAAATAATTTAACAAGAATAGAATTCTCTAAGTAAATTATTGACATTAGAAAACGCATTTATAGCATGATTCCTTTGTCTAAACTTAAAATGGTGTTACTTAGTTATGCACCATTAAATGAGGAATAAATAATATATGTGCAAATATTATAATTTTGCATATTTTGTACTCCATAAGCAAAAAAAGGGGACATTTAAAAACACAGCACACAAATCTTATGTATTTACACTTCTGACACCTAAACTTTCATATTTACCCACATAATACTCGAGTCTTTGATATCACATAAAAAACATCATTATTTTTACTTCTAAAAAGTAAAATACATATTTTCATGCTTAGGTTTAAATTACCAAAATGCTATGTATATATGTGATGCGTGCTAGAAAATTTGCGGCGGTAGAGTAATGAATTATCTTCTTAGCGTTGCACGAGATTTCAACACACACAGATAAAAGAAGAGAAGTAATTAGGAGGAGACACCTCAATTTTTTATGTGAAAAACCCTTGAATGGGGGAAAAACCCGGGATTCAGCCCAGTTGAAATAATTCACTATGAATGATGAGTACACAAGTTCATTCTTCCCCTAATTAGAGAAAATGAAATTACAAAGTTGCATAATTATAATCTGGATGCAGTTTTTTTGTGACAACAGGTTGCAAGGGTCATTGTTAAGGAAGTAGTAGTTCGTCGTGAGTATTGTAGATGGTTGCTTCAGAAGCGTAGATTGGTCAGAGAAGCCACAGTAAGCAGTTGCGGGAACTGCGAATCACGTAGATTGTAGTTGGCTAGTTTTAATGATGTTCGTAGGTCGTGGGGGTCGAAGTCGAGAGTTGCATGAGCTAATGGCCACGTAGGTCGTTGGGGCGAATATTGATGATGTTCGTAGGCCACTGAGGCCAAAATCGGGAACTGCATGAGCTGATGACCGTGTAGGTTGTTGCTGACATATAATCCGTAGTGGTGAGCAGTGGTGAAGTTCATAGACCGTTGGGATCGGAGTCGGGAGCTGTATGAGCTGATAACCACGTTGGTTATAGTTAACACATGGATCGTAGTGGTGAGCTCTTGTCTCGCAGACGGGAGAGAGCTATTGGATTTTCCAAGTTACGACGTTGACTGACGGCGTCTGGTCGGCGGCGATTGATGACGATTGACTGTGATCGACAACGATTGGCGGATGACCGTCGGCGGACGACGGTTGATGATGGTCGACGACGGTCACTGATGGTGCTGGACTTCAGCTCCTTCTCAAATCCTTCAGCTCCCCCCCTCATGTGAGGGTGGGGTTCTATTTATAGTGTTCTGGGTACAATAAATGCAGGGATATGAATAATTTTGATTAAACGGTTCGGAGAGCTTCCCTCGATCAGATGACATTTTATGGACATTTGACTGCCTTAATGATGTCAGAATTGAGCAATCTTGTGCTCGTTGGATTCGTTTTGTCAAGACTCTCGATTTGACTATGAACTCGCTGAATTTGACATTTGTTTGATCTTTTAAATGTGTTTGGAAATCTTCCAAGAATGATTTAATCACTTGATCTAGGCTTGATTTGACTCGGATTGGACTAACTTTGATATCATTAGGTCCGTCTCATCGAGTCAGTCAGTTTGACTATAAGTTTGGTGAAATCGGAGCTCTGAATGACTTTTAATTGAAGTTTGATTGTTTCTAGCTCAAAAGGTTGCCTCGAGATTCCTGATGGACGATAAAAATTTCTTGGTAGCGTATCAATATGTAAATATGAAAGTTTAGGCGTTTGATATGTAAATGCATAAGAATTGTGTGAATATATATATTTTGTAAATACATAATGATTATGTGGAGTATGTAATTGGCCCACGGGTCATGTTGATCTCAAATACATGCCATTGCATATGACATCATTGATTTCTCAAAATTTTAAAAATTGAAACTGATTCCCCTCCAATTAACATGATGATTATTGTTACCACTTGCATTATTTCAATCGAATATTTTAATGTGAAGGGTTAATTTTTTTGCATTTAATCTTAATTTATATGTTGAACTCAGATCTGTCTTCGAATTACACCTAAGAAATAGAGAGAAAAAAAAAGAGATATTAAAATGAGATATTTTATATTAGGTTTCAACAAAACGTCCCATTACATTTAATAGTCATTTATTTATGAAAGTACAGTTATACTCCTGACCCTTTTTAGTCGATCGACCCCTAATCAATCGGGTTTAGGTCGGTCGACGAACGCCTGACGAATTGTCCTCTTATCGGCCCTCATTTAGGTGGTCTCTGAATCGGTTATCGTCTGATTTGGTCTGCCTCTGGGTAGAGTTGTCTCTGAGTTGGTAAGTTGATTGGCCTATAGTTGATCGACAGCTATCACTTGATAATATTTGTTTTTGATACTTCTATATTACTTTCATGATATTCATCTTTAAATGCATGTTTTATATCAAATTGTCGGATTCCTAAAGAGCATGGTTAAGAATATTTTTATTGTACATCATAAAATATACCTGACCTATTATAATTATATAGAAAATAAGCTAAAGAATAATTTCAAGACATAAATATCACAATATGTGATGGAATTTAAGATCTACATATGATGACTCAAGAGGAGGGGGAAAAATATTACATCATAACTCCAAACGTAGAACTACGTTTGAAGTCTACTGATATGCAGACACGTGACTTCGAAGAAACACGCACGTTTTCCTGTGACATATGAGAATATTCTTCCTGTGTTATTTCACGTTATTCATGTGTTATTGTAGTGATATTGATGTGTTATTGTGTTATTACAACAACGAGAATATTCTCATAACACAATAACAAATGAATATCATTATAATAACACCTGAATAATGCAGAATAACAGGGAGGGAATATTCTCCCGCGCTAAAACGAATTTTTTTATTTTTTTATCTCCTCCACATGCCGTCAATTCATTGGACTCCGAACGTTGGTTTAAGTCAAAACTCTGGATGCAATATTTTTTCGAGGAGGGGACTGCGGAAGAAAAAGATTCAT
This sequence comes from Phalaenopsis hybrid cultivar, assembly GCA_002079205.1. Classification (NCBI taxonomy): domain Eukaryota; kingdom Viridiplantae; phylum Streptophyta; class Magnoliopsida; order Asparagales; family Orchidaceae; genus Phalaenopsis; species Phalaenopsis hybrid cultivar. Next base: position 29,978 of record JXCR01053361.1, read on the forward strand.
AATTTCCGTACAGATTTTTTTTTATTTCTGTGCCATATTTATTGCTCTGTTGCCTGATGTAAATTAAATAAATAAAAAAATTAAAAAAAAACGAAAAAATGATATTAAATAAAGATTATAGATCCAACATGAATACACATATAATGTACGGTCACAAAATTTTATAATGGAGGCACAATTTTCTAAATATATTAATGAAGTATCTTTTTTTGTAACGGTGAAGGAAATTAATTATTC
>JXCR01053361.1:32446-58320 GCA_002079205.1 Phalaenopsis hybrid cultivar
TTGCATTGGTTCTATGATTTAAATAATTAGTAGTGTAACATGTTAATTTGAAAATAACATATTATTCCTACATACATTACAAACAATTGCAACTACTGCAAATAGGTCTAAAAACTCACATTGATTCTATGATTTAAAGGGTTAGTATTGTAACATGTTAAATTGAAAGTTTGACATAACTTTTGATAATGACGTGTCATCAATCTTTTCGATTTATTCAGTGGATTACAATAATCTGAATTGAAGAAGATATTGTACCAACAATGTTATTAGAGCTGATGCAACTCAATTCTGCTCTACAATTCGTTGGGGGACGAAAATAGTCCTCCGTCAACTTAAAGTAGCATCCACGAAGATAAGGTATAGAACGTATTTTCACTTGCATTAGTACTCTAATGAAATACTTTCTAAGGTGGCTTGACTTTGAAACTCAAATATCAACTTAAGTATTACACTTCTTGTTGAAGTCTTGTGAACCAAAGTTAATGATAAAAATGATTATAATGTCACATCATAAAAAAAAAAATCAAGTGATTGATCACAAAATGTAAATGTAATTTTTAAAATAATTTTTTTTAAAGTTAAATTCAAAATGATTTGACTTATTTTTTTTTACAAACTTATCATCATATTGAATCTTTTAATGAACGAGCTTAATGACAAATAAATAATCTGATTTTCCTCCAAACAATTGAGATATTTGAAGTAAAGTTGAATAATTTATAATACTTTTTAATTGATCAAAATATGCTTTGAATATAGTGCGCTTATAATTACATAAAGTATATTGATGTGAAGAATAAAATGAGCTCAAGATGAGTCAATTTTTATGTTGCTTAAAACATTAAAATACTAAAAAAAAACTATATATATATATATATACATACTATCACCTTGTAATAATTGCCAATATCCATAAGGGATTAAGCTAGTTTTATATAATTATAATATCATCTTAAGAGGAATAGTAGACTTATATAGTTTTATTTACATAGTAAATTATTTCAACTAAATTAGAAACCCTTAAGTTTTTCCCTTTTTTATGCTTTGTATAAAAGCTCTTATATTTTTTTGTGAGTTTCTTTTATCTATGTCTAAATTCTTATGCAATGCTAAAAAAAAACTCCTACTCAAATGTCATAATAATAATAATAATAATAATATAAATGGGATTCAAAGCAAAAGATTTCATATATTTTGCAAGCATCACTCACATAATTAAAAAAATATAAGATTAATTTAGTAGACTATTGATATGTCTTTCAACATGTTTAATATCCTTTGCCTTTCACACTTGTTTTTGGATGAAATTGCACTTTAAAGAAGGGTATTCTTGTATTTTTCATGCAGGTATAACAACTGTGACGCATGAAGCGAATTGAAGCTAAAACAGAGCAAAGTGGAGGCAAAATGGAGCAAAAGGGCGCCAGCTATGTCATAATTTTTAGCATAAATTTTATTATATATATTTTTTAATTTATCTAAGGGTCCGTTTGGAGCAGCTTGAGCATTTCAGGATAAGCTGTTTATCCTGAAACGCGGCCCGCGTGCTGGCCGCATGGGTCGACCCGCAACATGTGTTTAGTGTAAAAACTCAAACACAATTTCGGATAAGCTAGTGAAACGCGAACAAATTGGTACGATGGCGTTTTCAAAATGAAAACTTCGCCTGCACTTATAAGCTGCCCCAGACGGACCCTAAGTTTTAAGGGAGATTTATATCAATTTAATTATTATCTATAAGTTCAAATTGTTAGTTACCACTTCATGCTTCACCAGGTTCTCAATTCACTGCAATCATGTCAGGATTTTAATTAAAAATGTATAACCCAAAGTAGATTTAATATAAGAGGCTCAATAATAGTTTTTGTCTTTAGTTAATAAATTAATTAAATTGGTTACTGCAAATTATATTATAATCTGTTTCTTAATTAGAGCAAATCTTTGTAATCACAAGCTTTCAGATTAAATATATTTATATTGCATTAAGAAATGTTTTATTGACCTTTGAACCCTTTTCCTGCTCTCAATGTTCACCGCAACTCTGAAATTGTTATAAAATGGGAAGCAGAATTTTTAAAACTTAAATTTAGAACATTATTTCAAAATACTTATACTTTATTTATGAGCCATTTTAATTTCTTATTTTTTTACATATCTAACATATGATCTTTCATGCTTACATTTATACCTATATTTAGGATCCGTGGTGCGGTGACATTTTGAAAACGCACCCGATCTGTTTGGGTAAACTGCGTTTTGACAGCTTATGCGTTTTGACAGGCAGCTTTCTAGCAGCAGTTTGATTTTTCCAAAAAAAATAAAAAATTGTAATAGTCATTGCACCTAACTTAGCATGTTATTTTTGGCTTATCAGTAGATTTTTTAATAAGTTGCAGCTGCCTCAAACAGACCCTTATTTGCATATCTAACGTCTAAAATTTTAAAATGAATTAACTAGACTACACGACTCAAAACTATAAAAAAACAAAATAATGTGGCAAGTTTTACGGATGGAATATAAAAAATATTCAAACATAAACAAATATTTATAATAATTTTTCAGCTATTTAAATTCATATCACGTAATTTATGTGTATTTGTACAAAAAATTTCATATTTATTCATTCAACCTTCTAAGTTCTAAGTGGCACGCATCTCAAAATTTAAGTATTTGATTTTCAGATATATAAAATTTATTTGGTACGTATGTAAATTCTCCTCATTTTTTTTATATAATTAACTATTTCAGTTAAATATAAAATATAAATGGAAGATTCACGTAGATACCAATGAATTCTTATGTATTTACATATCCAATGCATGTACGTCTATTTATACATACATGAAGACATAATTATGGATGGAAAATGTGTAGTTCATATTTTAAAGGTTAAAATAGTAATATTTTTTTATGTGATATGATTGATTTGAGTGGTATAAATTTAAGTAAAGTTTTTGAGTTAGATATGTAAATATGTAGGAATGGGGTGGTATCCAAGTAAATATCCCGATATAAATAATGAATCGAGCGCTCCTTTGAAAATGTGTCGTGGAGTCAGTGACCAGAAGTAAGTCTTATGACAATTTGATTTGGTTCTGTAGAAAAGAAGTGCACTCATTCTCTACGCCCAAATTGTCAGATTTCACTCTCCTCCATCATAGAAATGAAACTGCTGGCGCAAACACGGGGTTGCAATGACTCCATACGTTGAGATTTCGTGCTAGAAATGAGAAGGTTTGGTTTTTCTCGAAGGAATCGTAATGAAATCACAAATGTTCCCTATCATATGAGGCTTCCTCTAGAAAATAAACAGCCAATTAATATGTGTATGACCATGCCGACTAGTGTAGGTCGACCAACTTGCCTACCGTGTGTGACCGAACCCACAACAACATTAAAATTTGAACAATCAAAATGTGTATGGTCGGGCCGACTGATATCGTTCAACCAATCGAGCCATCCGATAACGAGCAATTGATTAAGTTGGACAATACTGAGTTACCAATCAAATCCTCCTCGTGTGGGCGGTTGAAACCCATAACCACCTAGCAAACTCTAGTCCTAGTGCCGACTAAAAAAAATGCAACGAGTTTGAGGAATTTCAACTATGCGACAGCTGATCGAAGCGTTTCTTTTAGTAGGATGAAACTCTCGTAGCGATAGGAGAGAAGCCCAACCAAGTTTTTTGCTGAAGCAACGAAGAAGCTCTCCTCACAGAGAAATTTTGAAATATGTCAGAGTTCTTCTTCTCCAACGTAGATAACACTATCCTCGCCAGAAAGACCTCGAGTTCATTTGAATTTTGTCTTCATCAAAGCTATGAAATAGCTCCTCATTGAAGTATCGCTAGAGATGAAGAAGATGACTGGATAAATGGAAGAAAAGATGAAAAGGATCAAGGAGAATGGATTTCCTCACATTCTCTTTGAAGAAGATCATGAATCTCATAAGAAATGCCCCTCAAAAGCTCCTCCCAAGCTCTCATCTTCTTGCTCAGCTCTCTCCCTCCAATGGCAGTTTGTTAGCTCAAATGAGCTCTTTTTCATGGTTTATTTAGCCATAGGAAGAAGATGCAAGGCTCCAAGGCCTCTTTCGCAATTTAAAATGGACCCGAAATATCTTCCAAGCCATTTTTAGGTGAATAACTAATCCATAGAGGAAGGACCAGCCGTCATGACTGCCTTGTCAAATGAAATCTGAGGACTGGAGTTCCATTTTTGCGAAATGGGTTCAGGCAGCATGACCACGCTGGTCTGGGACGTGTTCACACCACTGTCCATTGTGTCGCGAATCGGGGGTCAGTGTGGCTACACCCGAGGCCCATCGTAAGTACGTCAGATGCATTGTTTAGGTGGCATGGCCACGCCACTTGTTGGCATGGTCACACCACTTGCGAACATGGTCACGTTGGCCGACGAACTAGGGTGCCTGCTGAGATTTGGGCAAGGTCACACCCATATTGCTTCGTAATTATATCACAGTCTTTGTTTGACCGGCATGATCATGCCACATTCGAGTTTAGTCACGCCAACCATAGCCCTTTTTTGTTCTTCTGGGAGGTCTCGGCATGACCACACCCAGTTTAGGCATGGTCAAACCACTAACCAGGCATGGTCAAGCCAGTAACTAGGCGTGGTCACACCTTAATTAGACGTGGTCATGCTAGACCCCATAAAAATTGTACTTTTGGAGAAGTTTGCAAAGAGGGTTTCAGGCTTTATGGGACCTACCGAGGATCGAATATGCAGGTCATGATCCTTGGACCTCTGTGGGGGTCAGAAATGCGCTCAAAAGTGCCCAAGAAGGTGAACCATACACGTGTCATTGAGCACGACAGTTCTAATCATGAGATCTGTATGCACCGACCTTAAGCTTAAGACACAAACTTGTATGGGGCAACATCATGTCACGGGAGCACCTATATCAGCCATATACAGCGTCGTGCCACAAGAAAGAACGTTAATGCAGAGGATACCAGAAGCAATGCCGGTTTGACAATGCTCAATTTGGAGCCTGCATATGGTGGTGTAGAACCCAACAATAGTGTTGTGTCCTTAGTGAGGATGTCTCATGTATGTCTCATCAAAAATGGATGCCAACATTGACTATCGTGAAAGTCGTAAACAATGGTTGTAGCACTTGTTTGTCATATAGGCAGTAGTTGAAAGTCTTGGTAGTAGTTGGTCACGTTGGTCGTAGTTTTCAGCTGCGATAACTTTACAGAACGCATACACTGGAGTTAAAAGCTATATGAAAGTGTAAAAATTATAAGAGATTCTTTGTTATGATTTGTTCGAGTCAAATTAATTTAATGTAAAATTTGAAAGTAAAGACGATGAATAATGATGCCGAGAGAGTGGTTGACAATAGTCAAACAATGGACACTAGTACTAGGTGGTATGGTGTAAGATGGTTGTGGAGGCGAGAAGTTGGCCGGCGATGGTTGCTGACGGGTGACAATCTATTTATCCCATCAAATTGTATTATTAGTTAAAAAATGTATTAAAATTGGAGTATGTGCATATCTTAAGCCTAAGCTTCATTTTTTACATAGACATGTCATCTTATTTATGCATTAAAAAATGTATATTTCACTTTTGAAAAGCTAAGCCAGTGATAATATTTTTCTACCATGAAAGATTTAGATGATAAAAATATAAAAAAATGTAAAGTTTAGGTGCCGATATGTAAATATATAAGCATTGAGTGGTATGCATGTAAATTCTCCAAGGTTGCCCAACAAAAATGATTCGAACGGACCATGGGTTGAATATTCTTATAATAGTTAAGGATAGTTGGGTGAAACAGTTTGAGGGTTATAGAAGTAACTAAGAAAGTTTAGATGGTACATGTGCAAATATATAAGAATAAAGTGGTATGNTAAAGGAACAGACAAATGTATATATCTATATGATTGTATTTTGCATATAATTTCCTGCACAAGATATTTTTCTTAAGAAGGAATATGATATGTAGCTGATGTTTTGAAAATTAGGATTTGTTTGGGGTAGTTGTAGCTTATTGAATAATCTACTGATAAGCTAGGTGCGGTGGCTATTACAATTTTTTTTTTTTGGAAAAGTTAGACCATTGTCAATTAGCTCTCACAACACCTAGATATACGCGGTGTGAAAACGTTGTTTTCTGCGTTTTGAAAACACGTAAGCTGCCAAAACGTAGTTTATCCAAACTTGTCAGATGTGTTTTCAAAAAGCCACCTCACCAAATAAACTGTCCCAAATGCGCCCTTAGAGTGTATGTTGAATTGAATGAAGTAGTCGTTCATCTTCCAGTGTTCAACAATTCAACTAAAATAAAATTATTATTGAATGATGTAATAGGTATGATAAAAAGTCCCAAAATTGGGCTTGAGTCAAGGCCATAGCCGATCAACCGATTCAGCCAATCAAATTATTGCAACCTTTTTTTTTTCTTACCAGAGAATTCAGCCTTACCTTGGGATTGGATATAACAGTTTACCGATCCAGCTTTGCTGGTTTGACTAGTCCATTTGATTATAGAGGATTAAGTTGGGCATCCGCTAGGTAAGTGTGACAGACCAATTTAGCCAAGTCATGCAAAATAAATATGGCAAGGGGTTTTTTTAATACCTCACAAATCATTTGTAACCCAGCACATTGGTTGGTATCGACGGTATAAAACCTCTCAAATCGGGGGTTCGAATCCCCTCTGGCATAGTTGACCTTAAGATTTAAGAAGCTGGTACTTGAATTGTTAGGCACATTAGGGGTGGCTGGAGGCTCGTATAATAGCCTCTAGTCAAATCTAATGCCTAAACTTTAACATTTACTTCATAACACTTAAATATTTAACATCACATCAAAAATATCATTTTACTAATATTTTAAATTTCAAATACAACCTTTTATATAATACCATTGTGTTATAAATGTAAATATCAAAGTTTAGATGTAATATATATCATTCCATAAGAAATGTGTAATACATATGCAAACTTTTATTATTATTATTGTTATTGTTATTATAATACCATCATGTAATTAGAATGAATTACTTTTAGATAATTCTAACATTAAAATTCATTGGTTTTTTTATATTAATTATATCTTTAATTAAATTTAATTTTTTTTAAAAAACTATTTACTTAGATTTAGAGGAAGATAGGTCCAATATAAGTATTGTAGGATGAAGCTCTAATGATAGAAAGTCTATTGAAAATAGCTTTTATGTCAACTAAATTTTTTAATCATAGTTGCATTGGTTCTATGATTTAAATAATTAGTAGTGTAACATGTTAATTTGAAAATANTTTTTATTCATGGACTCATAATATCATTATGTTATAAATGTAAATATTAAAGTTTAGGTGTTAGATACATAATTTTGTAAGAAATGTGTAATGCATATGCAAACTTTTATTATTATTATTATTATTATTATTATTATTGCATAAGAAATTGCTAAAAGCCACCACCACAACATCACTCACTTGTTCATCTAAAATTCTGAAAATTTATATAAATATTGGATCAGCTGGGCCCCTTATCTCTCTTCAAAATATAGCGAATAAGTTCTGTTAATATAATAATAAATAATAATGCAATGTTAAGATTATTTTCAGACAAACTTAAGTCCATGTGAATGGCCTCATTTGTTAAACTTTTGGGTATTAAATATATTAATATGTAAACTTTAATCTTTTTAAGGATGAGAACGCAGATTTTTAATGAAAAATTTTAGACAGAAAAAAAATTGAAGAAACAAAATTCTAAACATCATGTAATTAGAATGAATTATATTAATGTTTTATGAAGCTCTAATGATAGAAAGTTTATTGAAAATAGCTTTTATGTCAATTTAATTTTTAATCATACTTGCATTGGTTCTATGATTTAAATAATTAGTAGTGTAACATGTTAATTTGAAAATAACATATTATTCCTACATACATTACAAACAATTGCAACTACTGCAAATAGGTCTAAAAACTCACATTGATTCTATGATTTAAAGGGTTAGTAGTGTAACCTGTTAAATTGAAAGTTTGACATAACTTTTGATAATGACGTGTCATCAATCTTTTCAATTTATTCAGTGGATTACAATAATCTCAATTGAAGAAGATATTGGACCAACAATGTTATTAGAGCTGATGTGTCTCAATTCTGATCCATGATTCGTTGGGGGACGAAAATAGTCCTCCATCAACTTAAAGTAGCATCCACGAAGATAAGGTATAGAACGTATTTTCACTTGCATTAGTACTCTAATGAAATACTTTCTAAGGTGGCTTGACTTTGAAACTCAAATATCAACTTAAGTATTACACTTCTTTTTGAAGTCTTGTGAATCAAAGTTAATGATAAAAATGATTATAATGTCACATCATGAAAAAAAATCAAGTGATTAATCACAAAATGTAAATGTAATTTTTAAAATAATTTTTTTTAAAGTTAAATTCAAAATGATTTGACTTATTTTTTTACAAACTTATCATCATATTGAATCTTTTAATGAATGAGCTTAATGACAAATAAATAATCTGATTTTCCTCCAAACAATTGAGATATTTGAAGTAAAGTTGAATAATTTATAATACTTTTTAATTGATCAAAATATGCTTTGAATATAGTGCGCTTATAATTACATAAAGTATATTGATGTGAAGAATAAAATGAGCTCAAGATGAGTCAATTTTTATGTTGCTTAAAACATTAAAATACTAAAAAAAAACTATATATATATATATATACATACTNAGCTTTGAATATAGTGCGCTTATAATTACATAAAGTATATTGATGTGAAGAATAAAACGAGCTCAAGATGAGTCAATTTTTATGTTGCTTAAAACATTAAAATACTAAAAAAAAATTATATATATATATATATACATACTATCACCTTGTAATAATTGCCAATATCCATAAGGGATTAAGCTAGTTTTATATAATTATAATATCATCTTAAGAGGAATAGTAGACTTATATAGTTTTATTTACATAGTAAATTATTTCAACTAAATTAGAAACCCTTAAGTTTTTCCCTTTTTTATGCTTTGTATAAAAGCTCTTATATTTTTTTGTGAGTTTCTTTTATCTATGTCTAAATTCTTATGCAATGCTAAAAAAAAACTCCTACTCAAATGTCATAATAATAATAATAATAATAATATAAATGGGATTCAAAGCAAAAGATTTCATATATTTTGCAAGCATCACTCACATAATTAAAAAAATATAAGATTAATTTAGTAGACTATTGATATGTCTTTCAACATGTTTAATATCCTTTGCCTTTCACACTTGTTTTTGGATGAAATTGCACTTTAAAGAAGGGTATTCTTGTATTTTTCATGCAGGTATAACAACTGTGACGCATGAAGCGAATTGAAGCTAAAACAGAGCAAAGTGGAGGCAAAATGGAGCAAAAGGGCGCCAGCTATGTCATAATTTTTAGCATAAATTTTATTATATATATTTTTTAATTTATCTAAGGGTCCGTTTGGAGCAGCTTGAGCATTTCAGGATAAGCTGTTTATCCTGAAACGCGGCCCGCGTGCTGGCCGCATGGGTCGACCCGCAACATGTGTTTAGTGTAAAAACTCAAACACAATTTCGGATAAGCTAGTGAAACGCGAACAAATTGGTACGATGGCGTTTTCAAAATGAAAACTTCGCCTGCACTTATAAGCTGCCCCAGACGGACCCTAAGTTTTAAGGGAGATTTATATCAATTTAATTATTATCTATAAGTTCAAATTGTTAGTTACCACTTCATGCTTCACCAGGTTCTCAATTCACTGCAATCATGTCAGGATTTTAATTAAAAATGTATAACCCAAAGTANTACTTATATAGTTTTATTTACATAGTAGATTATTTCAACTAAATCAGGCATCCTTAATTTTTTTCCTTTTTAATGCTTTGTATAAAAGCTCATATATTTTTTGTGAGTTTCTTTTATCTATGTCTAAATTCTTGTGCAATGCTAAAAAAAACTCCTACTCAAATGTTATAATAATAATAATAATAATATAAATGGGATTCAAAGGAAAAGATTTCATATATTTTGCAAGCATCACTCACATAATTAAAAAATATATAAGATTAATTTAGTAGACTATTGATATGCCTCTCAATATGTTTAATATCGTTTGCCTTTCACACTTATTTTTGGACGAATCTGTACTTTAAAGAAGGATATTCTTGTATTTTCCGTGCAAGTATAACAGCTATGACACGTGAAGCGAATTGAAGCTAAAACAGAGCAAAGTGGAGGCAAAATGGAGCAAAAGGGCGCCGGCTATGTCATAATTTTTAGCATAAATTTTATTATATATTTTTTTTAATTTATCTAAGGGTCCGTTTAGAGCAGCTTTAGCGTTTCAGGATAAGCTGTTTATCCTGAAACGCGGCCTGCGTGCTGGCCGCATGGGTCGACCTGCGACATGCGTTTAGTGTAAAAACTCAAACACAATTTCGGATAAGCTGGTGAAACGCGCGAACAAAATGGTACGACGGCGTTTTCAATGCACTTATAAGCTGCCCCAAACGGGCCCTAAATTTTAAGGGAGATTGATATCAATTTAATTATCTATAACTTCAAATTGTTAGTAACCACTGCTGCTTCACCAGGTTCTCAATTCACTGCAATCATGTCAGGATTTTAATTAAAAATGCATAACCCATATAAGAGGTTCAATAATAGTTTTTGTCTTTAGTTAATAAATTAATTAAATTGGTTACTGCAAATTATATTATAATCTGTTTCTTAATTAGAGCAAATCTTTGTAATCACAAGCTTTCAGATTAAATATATTTATATTGCATTAAAGAAATATTTTATTGACCTTTGAACCCTCTTCCTGCTCTCAATGTTCACAGCAACTCTGAAATTGTTATAAAATGGGAAGCAGAATTTTTAAAACTTAAATTTAGAACATTATTTCAAAATANCCCAAAGTAGATTTAATATAAGAGGCTCAATAATAGTTTTTGTCTTTAGTTAATAAATTAATTAAATTGGTTACTGCAAATTATATTATAATCTGTTTCTTAATTAGAGCAAATCTTTGTAATCACAAGCTTTCAGATTAAATATATTTATATTGCATTAAGAAATGTTTTATTGACCTTTGAACCCTTTTCCTGCTCTCAATGTTCACCGCAACTCTGAAATTGTTATAAAATGGGAAGCAGAATTTTTAAAACTTAAATTTAGAACATTATTTCAAAATACTTATACTTTATTTATGAGCCATTTTAATTTCTTATTTTTTTACATATCTAACATATGATCTTTCATGCTTACATTTATACCTATATTTAGGATCCGTGGTGCGGTGATATTTAGAAAACGCACCCGGTCTGTTTGGATAAACTGCGTTTTGGCAGCTTATGCGTTTTAACAGGCAGCTTTCTGGCAGCGGTCTGATTATTCCAAAAAATAAAAAATTGTAATAGTCATTGCACCTAGCTTAGCATGTTATTTTTGGCTTATCAGTAGATTTTTTAATAAGTTGCAGTTGCCTCAAACAGACCCTTATTTGCATGTCTAACGTCTAAAATTTTAAAATGAATTAACTTGACTACACACTCAAAACTATAAAAAAACAAAATAATGTGGCAAGTTTTGCGGGTGGAATATAAAAAATATTCAAACATAAACAAATATTTATAATAAATTTTCAGCTATTTAAATTCATATCACGTAATTTATGTGTATTTGTACAGAAAATTTCATATTTATTTATTCAACCTTTTCAGTTCTAAGTGGCACGCATCTCAAAATTTAAGTATTTGATTTTGAGATATATAAAATTTATTTGGTACGTATGTAAATTCTTCTCATTTTTTTTATATAATTTACTATTTCAGTTAAATATAAAATATAAATGGAAAATTTACGTAGATACCAATGAATTCTTATGTATTTACATATCCAATGCATGTACGTCTTTTTATACATACATGAAGACATAATTATGGATGGAAAATGTGTAGTTCATATTTTAAAGGTTAAAATAGTAATATTTTTTATGTGATATGATTGATTTGAGTGCTATAAATTTAAGTAAAGTTTTGGAGTTAGATATGTAAATATGTAGGAATGGGGTGGTATCCAAGTAAATATCCCAATATAAATAATAAATTTATGAAACGACCGCTCTTTTTTTTTTTTATATATGGAGCAAATGTCTTAGAAAGTAAACCTGTGTCGTGGAGGCAGTGACCCGAAGGATGTCCTATGACAAGTTGTTGTGGTGCTGCAGAAAAGAAGTGAGCTCATTCTCGTTGGAGATAATTACACGCTGAGGAGACTTGATATGCAAGCCACCCCTGGGTTGGACACCTGGGTGTCCAAGGATAGTGACACAAGCAAGATTCAAACATGCAGAACTATGAACATGCGAGATGAATGCAAAGCAAACACGTGAGAGTACACTAGTGCAAGTGCAGGCACTAAGGTCGTGGATCACTGGGACACGGAGACGTCATGAAGCAAACATGTAGTGGAGCATGCCCATGGGAGGCGCAAGTGCTTGATGTGGGCATATGAGGGCATATTCCCACGAGTACACAACAATGGTGCAAGTGGTGAATATGCTAATGCAAGTCATGCAAAATAAACATGTAAGAAGTGCAACACTCAGAAGAAATCGTTGGTCGAGCCGAACAGGCCGATGTGGTCGATTGGACGAGCCGACAAAAGATAGTTTGTTGTGTCGATCAAGCTAGTGGGGCCGATTGGACAAGCTGATGAGGAATATTGATCGATTCGATCGGGCCAGTTGGGCCGATTGGACAAGTCGATGAGGGATAGTCGGGTATGCCGATAGGGTCGGTGGGGCCGGTGGAGCGAGCCGACGGAAATCATCGATTGATATTATTGTTTTAGTGTGATCGATCGAATGAGTGGACAAAAGATTGTCGGTCATGTCGATCGGGTCGATGCAGCAGATCGGACGAGTCAACAAAGTATTTTGGGTATTGTCGATCGACCAGTGGGGCGGATCGGGCGATTCGACTAAATAACAAACAAAAATCAACAATTTTATGCAAAATTTAGAAATTATGCCATGCACATAATGCAAATACATGCAAGAAATGAGATCTGATTGTTCCTAGCTACAAAGCGAGCTCGTCCTAATGATCTCATGGGTCACCCTAGGGATAATTGACGGGACGAAGTGCGCGTCGCTACAAAGCTGCAGGTGACAACCTCTATTTGCCCAGCATGAAGAAATTCCTTGGGGTGAGAGTCTTTGTGATGTAGGGAATGTCAAAGTCGTGAGACTTTCTGTTCTCTACGCCCAAATTGTCAGATTTCACTCTCCTCCATAAAAATGAAACCGTTGGCGCAAACACGAGGTTGCAATGACTCCATACGTTGGGATTTTGTGCTAGAAATGAAAAGGTTTGGTTTTTCTCGTCGGAATCGTAATGAAATCACAAATGTTCTCTGTCATATGAGGCTTCCTCTAGAAAATAAACAACCAATTAATAGGCGTATGACCATGCCGACTAGTGTAGGCCGACCAACTTGCCTACCGTGTGTGACCGAACCCCACAACAACATTACAAATTTGGACAATCAAAAGGTGTATGGTCGGGCCGACTGATATCGTTCAACCAATCGAGCCATCCGATAACGGGCGATTGATTGAGCTTGATAATAATGAGTTGCCGATCAAATCCTCCTCGTGTGGGCGACTGAAACCCACAACCACCTAGCAAACTCTACTCCTAGGGCTGACTAAAAAATTGCAAAGAGTTTGAGGAATTTCACCTATGTGACAACTGATCGAAGTGTTTCTTTTAGTAGGATGAAACACTCCTAGCGATAGGAGAGAAGCCCATCCAAGTCTTTTGCTGAAGGAAGGAAGAAGCTCTCCTCACAGAGAAATTTTGAAATCTGTCGGAGTTCTCCTTCTCTAACGTAGATAACGCTATCCTTGCCAGAGAGACCTTTAGTTCATCAGAATTTCGTCTTCATCAAAGCTATGAAGTAGCTCCTCGTTGAAGTATCACCAGAGATGAAGAAGATGACTAAATAAATAGAAGAAAAGATGAAAAGGATCAAGGAGAATAGATTTCATCACATTCTCTTTGAAGAAGATCAAGAATCCCATAAGAAATGCCCCTTGAAAGCTCCTCCCAAGCTCTCATGTTCTTGCTCGGCTCTCTCCCTTCAATGGCGGTTGATTAGCTCAAATGAGCTCTTTTTCATGGTTTATTTAGCCATAGGAAGAAGATCCAATGGGCCAAGGCCCCTTTCACAATTTAAAATGGACCCAAAATATCTTCCAAGCCATTTTTAGGTGAATAACTAAGCCTCAGGGGAAGGATCAGCTGTCCCGACCGCCTTGTCGACCGAAATCTGAGGACTGGAGGTCCATTTTCACTGAACGGGTTCAGGCAGCATTACCACGTCGGGCTCGGGCATGGTCACGCCACTGTCCATAGTGTCGCGAATCAGGGGTCAGCATGGTTGTACTCGAGGCTCATCGTAAGTACGTCAGATGCATTGTCTAGGCGGCATGGCCACGCCACTAGCGGACATGGTCATGTTGGCCGACGAACTAGGGTGCCTGCTGAGATTTGAGCATGGTCACACCCATATTGCTTCGTAATTATGTCGCAGTCTCTGTTTGACCGGCATGATCATGCCACATTCGGGCGTGGTCACGCCAACCATAGCCCTTTTGTGTTCTTTTGGTAGGTCTCCGCGTGACCACACCCAGTTTAGGCATGATCAAGCCACTAACTAGGCGTGGTAAAGCCATTAACTAGGCGTGGTCACACCTAAATTAGGCGTGGTCACGCCAGACCTCATAAAAATTACATTTTCGGAGAAGTTTGCAAAGAGGGTTTTAGGCTTTATGGGACCTCCGGAGGATAGAGTATGCAGGTCATGATCCTTGGACCTCCGTGGGGGTCAGCAATGCATCTCAAAAGTGTCCAAGAAGGTTAGCACGACAGTTCTAATCATGAAATCCGTATGCACATACCTTAAGCTTAAGTCATAAACATGTACTGGGCTACATCATGTCACGGGAGCACCTATATTGACCAGATACAATCTCGTGCCACAAAAAAGAACGTCAATGCAGAGGATACCAGAAGTGATGCCGGTTTGACAATGCTCAATTTGAAGCCTGCATATGATGGTGTAGAACCCAACAATAGTGTCGTGTCCTTAGCGAGGATGTCTCGTATATGTCTCATCAAAAATGGATGCCAACATTGACCATCGTGAAAGTCGTATACAATGATTATAGCACTTGCTTGTAAGATTTGAAAGTAAAGACGATAAATAATGATGCTGAGATAGTGGTTGACAATAGTCAAACAATTAACACTAGTACTAGGTGGTATGGTGTAAGATGGTTGTGGAGGCGAGAAGTTGGCCGGTGATGGTTGCCGACGGGTGACAATCTATTTATCCCATCAAATTGTATTATTAGTTAAAAAAAATGTATTAAAATTGGAGCATGTACATATCTTAAGCCTAAGCTTCATTTTTTACATAGACATGTCATCTTATTTATGCATTAAAAAATGTATATTTCACTTTTGAAAAGCTAAGTCAGTGATAATATTTTTCTACCATGAAAGATTTAGATGATAAAAATATAAAAAATGTAAAGTTTAGGTGTCGATATGTAAATATATAAGCATTGAGTGGTATGCATGTAAATTCTCCAAGGTTGCCCAACAAAAATGATTCGAATGGACCATGGGCTGAATACTCATTCTTATAATAGTTGAGAATAGTTAGGTGAAACATTTTGAGGGTTATAGAAGTAACTAAGAAAGTTTAGATGGTACATGTGCAAATATATAAGAATAAAGTGGTATGNTTTTTTTAAAAATACGCAAAATAAAATTATGTAAAAATTATAGTACATAAACGTATTTTTAAAAAATAAAAATTAAATTAAAATTAAAATTAAAATAATAATAAAAGTGATTTCAATTTTTAAATATCTTAAAAACTTATCTCTAATCATTTACAAATCTTGAAGCTGAACATTTGTTGATCTAGTGACATTAAAAATTGGGGCATTTACTTACATGTATACCACCAATTTCTGCGTATTTACATAGCAAACACCTAAAATTTTCTTTTTTTTTTTTAATATCCGGATCTCATGGAAAAAATATTACATTAGTACTACGCACGTAGAGTAACGTGCATAGACAATGAAATCACGTCACGACACCCCGAGCGACAGAAAAAAAAACTGCGCAGTAACACGGGGAATATCCCCCCTCTCCCCCGGTGTTATTCATGTGTTATTGTGTCATGGGAATATTCCTAGTGTTATAATAACACAATAACTCATGAATAACACACAATAACACATGAATAACAAGGGGGAGAATATTCCTCTGTGTTACTGCGTTGCTTTTTTCTCTGTCGGGAATATTCCACTGTGTTATTCAGGTGTTATTGTGTCATGAGAATATTCTTGGTGTTATAATAACACAATAACACATCAATAACACATGAATAACACGCAATAATGCTTGAATTACACGTAATAACACATGAATAACACAGGGGAGAATATTTCATGTGTTACTGCGCCGTTTTTTTTTTCTATCGCGCGGGGTGTCATGACGTGATTTTATTGGCTACGCACATTACTTCTACGTGCGTAATACTGATGTAATATTTTTTCGATCTGATGACATTAAAAATATACAACCCAATTTCTACGTTCTACATAGTAGACACCTAAAATTTGCTTCTTCTTTTTTTTATCTATTTAGAAGTATCCTATTAAATAAAAAATATCATTATTTTTATTTTTAAAAAATGAAATATAATTTTTCATACATAGATAAGATAACATGTAAATTTAAAAATTCAAGTTTAAATATTTAGACATATACATACATAAAAATTGATTGGACATGCGTGTGTAAATCTTTCATGCTATTTATGGGCGTCAAGTCAACCATCAAAAGCTCATGCAACATCGAAGCCCACTTCGCTTTTTCCAAATTTTTTAGATATATTTTGTGCTGAAATAGATAATATATAATTCTCCATCCTAAAATTTAAAATCTTCTTTAGTACATTATAAACTAAATAAATAGTTATCAATACATAGATAATTTTGTCCCTGATGCCCGATCTGCAATGATGTAGGCGGCGATCATGCAAATATACATGTCGCTCAAATGAGGATTTGAGTCTGTGTATCAATCACGCAAGTAATGAGTTAATTTCCACAATAAGATAATGTTGTGGTTTACTAATTTCCACAAAGCATTTGATGATTGATGTCATAATCATGTTAAAACTTTAAATGAATTGTTTAAAAAATTTAACTACCATGCAAATTCATCATCTTTGATACACCACTAACAAATTTTCGTCATCTGACATGAATCTCGAAGCATAACACAAATCTCCAGGCGATATTTTAAGCGAGAGACATTTAAATCCTGATAAAAGCCATCCAGAACTCCGATTTCAACAAACTTATAGTTAAAATGACCGGCTTGATGAGACGGACCTAATGATATGAAAACTAGTCCAATCCGAGTCAAATCAAGCTCATATCAAGTTATTAAACCACCCTTGGAAGATTTTTGAACACATTTGGAAGGTCAAACAGATGTTGAAATTGACAACTTTATACTCGAATCGAGGGGCTCGACAAGACGAATCCAACGAGACCAAGATCACTCAATTCCGACATCGTTAAGGCACTCAAATGTCCATTAAATGTGGCATGATCGGAAGAAACTCTCTGGATCATCCGATCAAAATGGTTGATATTCCTGCATTAATTGCACCTATAACACTATAAATAGACTCCCACCCCTCACATGAGGGGAATCTGAAGTCTAGAGAGGGAGTCTGAGGTCTTGAGGAGAAGTTGTAGCTCAGCATCACCGTCGTTCGCTCCCGACCACCGCCGACCTCTGTCGTCGACCATCGCCGACTGCCTTCGACATCGTCGACCCCCAAAGGCCACATTAGACCTCCAACGACCACCGTCGACTGATGCAACCTCTACCAACCTTCATCAACCACCACTAATCGCCATCGATCACCACCAATTATATGTCGTTAGTTGACGTTGTAACCTAAAAAAATAGAATTACCCTTTCCCGTCTGTGGGACAATGAATTTTTGTAATTATCAATCAATAGTGGATTTTCGCAACTGGGACAGACCTGTTGATTTTTCCCGTATGGGTTTTCCACGTAAAAACTTATGGAGTGATCGCCGTTTTTTTCTCTTTCATTTTTGTGTGTGTTGAACTTTCGTACAATTCTAAGACGATAGTTCATTACTCTACCGCCGCTAATTTTCCAACACGCATCAATCTTCTTGGATGTTAGTGGACCAACATTCTAATTCTTAATGTGTCGAATTTTCTCACATCTTCATTGGAGACAATGAAGCCCAATAAACTTATACAGTCCATGAAGGATTTTTTTCTTATTAACATGTACAATATTTCTTAATATAGAGATTCGATAATTAATTGTTAGTTGTGAGTGTGGACATTTTTTATTTTGGCTGAAAATTAGGATATTGTTGAAGTGTGTGACTAGAAGTTTCCTAATAAATGGACTATGAGTGATTTATTTGCTTTAATAAAATTATTTATAACAATAATTATACCAATTAGCATAATCAATCACTCATAAAGATTTTTCTTAAGAAATTAGATATTGGATGTGTAATACAAAAGAATTGTGTGGTTTTTATGTTACATTTTAAGTTTATGTATTACATATGTAATGCAATGGAATTGTATGTGGTCTATATGTAAAGGTAATATTTCGATATTAGATATAAAACACATCTGAAGTAAATGTACGATTGATTTCTAAATGTATTGATCTATAAAGCTACATATATGTTGCAGATGAATATTCAAAATTTAGGATCATAAATATATAATAGATTGTATCATGGAAGAAAAGGACTCGATGATGAGTTCTTAAATAGTGTTGACGAATTTGTGTAGATGACATCACAATCGCCCATTTATCTTTTAGGTAAGTTTTGATACCCCTTTGCGAAACAAAAAAAAAAAAAAAATCAAGCGTACTAAGCACATGCAGAAGTCAAATTGGACTTGTGTCCCAGGAGATTCAATCCTATTTTTGGTACAAGCCTACAATTGGTGAATATGAGACAAATGTTTAGTGCGACCACGTTAGTACCTCAACAAGTTATGTTCCTCCAACGAAGCATAATCCCGACACATACGAATCAATGATTCATAATACTTACGGTGCTCATTTTGTTGAGAATGTGTCTGATGATGATCAAGTAACAAACAATGAAGTGCAACAATTCTATGATTTACTGAATGTTGCACAACAATCTTTGTGGGAGGGATGCACTGCACATGCAGAGTTATTGGTGGTGTTGAGAATCTTGAGCAACAAATATGAGTTTAACATGCCCAAGGAATGCTTCAATTATGTAACAACATTATTAAAGGAGACAGACCCTACATATAATTTAGTTCTAAATGACTTTTGCAGAGCCAAAAATTTAGTGTATGGGTTGAGTTGAGCAGAGCATGGACCTCTCCAGATTATTATTGCAAGAGGCAGACAAACCTTCATAACAGAATGGTCGAGGGACCATGGTTGCCACACTCTACATTAGAGGCTCGGTCCCTTACATAGAGCACTACGAAAGGTTGTTGAGATTATCTAAATATTAAAAAATTGAATGATTGATGTAATTATGTGATACTTTCCATTTTCTCTTGTACACGGGCTAAAGAGCTTGGTCTTGGCCCACTACTATAGAGTTGCATGTTCGAAGGCTTTAGTACCCAAAATGCAACAATGGGTTTTTGATCTCTCTTAGTGGATGAATATAAGTAAAAAAAAATCTAGTTTTATACATTTTATCATTATTAATGTTAAAAATGACAATTAAACCTTGGATTTAATAATATATGAGGAGTATGAGTAGCTCTGGGGGAGGTAGAGGGAGTTAGAGAGCCAGACAACAACACCTTCCACCAGTAGTGGTAACCTGTCAAGTCTGATTTTAAGCTATGGACACATGAGGCGATGAAGAAGAATGGGACGACCTATTGCCTAGGCATGAAAGACATAAAATTTGAGGTTGAGCTCTCTTATGATCCTGTAGGGGGCTCGAGCTCATTAAAATCGGAGCATGGGGAGCTTGTCAAGCGGGTCAGAGCTATGAATGAAGAGCTTTGTCAGATGCATGCTCAGATGTGGGAAGGCCGGCAAAGAGTTGATGGTACTCTAACATGCATTATATAGAGTATTGCAGATAGCTGAGGTAAGCAACCTGTGAGTTTTTTGGATGATGAGGAAAAAGAGAAAGATGATTAGGTGTTTGATGATGTACACTAGTCGTAGGGGTTTGTGTATTTTTTTTCTTTCTAAGCAAGTGAACATATATTATGTGTTTAGATGTAAACTTCTGAGAATTTAAATTAATATTTATTACATTATATTTTTTTCTTCGTTGTTGGTTGATCCCGAAAAATATAGTTATGTAAAATTCATAAAGCTGACTCTGCTTTACAACGGTGCCAAAATTTTGATATTGTATTTTATTAATAATAACGTTAAGCACTTAATGTTGGAATTATACGTAAGTAAACATATCGTTATCAAGCAATATAAGACTTTCTATTTAAGTCCCAAATATCGATCCCACGAGGAAGGGTTAAATTTGAGATGATAAATTAATTAAGAAATTCACATGAATAAACCAAAATTACTATCACTAATTTTGAATGTTTTAGATACAATTAAAACTAAATGATTAATTACTCGCAAAATTTAAATGCAAAGTTTAAAACAGTAACTACTAAACTATGTTTATGTGATGAAGTTGTCTAATATGAAAAATAATTTTTTCCACTACAATGAGTTTTTGGTGAAATGAGATGAGATAAATGGTTTAAATATGTATTGTTTCAAAATAAAATAATTGTAATTCTCTACCCTGATTCAGTGTTATAGAAAATTATTGGCTAATCTCAGGTTTAGTGCCTAAATCCGTGGCTAGGCTAGGAGGATACTGACTTCCACTCCAGAGCTCACACTTCCCTTTCCTTGAAGGCTAACTCTCGCTTTAGTTCTTAAACACTAAAATCAAATTGGTGATTTTAGTCTATCACCCTAAAAATCTCCAATTATACACCTAACAATATATATTTCTCTATTTATTTGCAGTTAATTCCATGAACGAAATACTCCTTCATGAACTTAAATGTGATTCTCACTCTGTTGTAGAACTCATACTCTATTTCTCGGATCATATGTTTTACAACATATTTTAACAATTCAATTGGCCAGATCTAAAAGTAAATTAAGAACCGAGTTGAAAAACCATTACAATTTATTTTATATTTTAACATTGACACATCCAAATTATCTCTTCATTTCACCATGTCTTAGAGTATGGAGAAAGATAAAGGAAACTACTCAGACTTCATGAGAAAGATACAACAAGACACAAATTTCATATATAAAAGAAAGTTCATACATTAATAAATAACAAACAACACTTGTCTGAAACTCTTTCTCAGAGCCCTTGTAGCCTCTCTTAGAAAATGTACAAAAAGGAAATCTCTCACTTCTCTCCCTCTCCAACACTCTTAGAGAAGAATTCACACTTAAAATCACCACAAAAACTCAATACTATAAAGAAAATAAATGATTAATGGTGTGGAATGGGGTGAAAGGATGCAAAGTGGCACGAAGGAGGGCTAAGAGATGCGAAGAGAGACCAGGAGAGTCTGTTCTGATCAATTTCGGCTCTAAATAGAGTTTAAGGTTGCTTTTTCAATAGGTGCATCCAAAAACTCTTTAAAAATGTCCAAATTTGTTGAATCTTCTAGAAATAGGGTCTGCACCGACATTGGCACAGTCGACGCCAGTGTCCAATCAATTAAATATGCGCTCTCTGTTAAACGAAGTCGTCGATGCCCAGTCAGGCACCGTCAGCGCTGAACATTTTTTCAAAAACTCTATTTTGACTCCAAATTCCATCATTTTTGTTTCATTTGTACTCCAAGTCCTAAAAATCAACAACCTGCAATAAAACATGAAAAAATACATTTTTTTTAAATTATAATATCACCAAAAATAAGTAAAAAATATGAGTCTAAAAATATATACATTTTTGGAGTATCATTGGTACTTGTATATGATATAAATTTTGAGTTGTAATGATAAACAAGTAAATCATTATGATATTCTTATTTGTTGTTTGCAAGTTGTAAAAATCTGGTCTCTCTTTTATTTTTTTTATTTGTTGTAGGTTTGTGTTGGACTTGCGTCAGACATTCCAAAGCTACTTCAATTTTTTTGACACTCTTCAATACAATCCAACACTAACAATGATGTAATTTTGAGTTTGCAAGCATTCGACGCAAAACTGCTGTTAAAAGTTGCAACATCAAAGGGTGTATCTAAGCTGGTTAACTACAGACATATGCTAAATCTGATGTAAATGATTTAGTCAAACATGTTTGATGCTAATTATATTACTGACCTCAATTTTAACACTAATTTTATTACTGACGCGGATCTAATGCTAAAATTGTTTAGCGTCATATTCATCCAAGAATAATTCACATGTCTTTACAGTACACCACTCCAAGTATATAATATGCTCAATCTCACTCTCATCACTTGCTCTCATTTAGGAGAGCACTCAATCTCACTCAAAGCACTTTTTTGAACTGCTCTGACTGCTCCTGAATGATCTTTGGGGACACCTTTGCTTGTTTATGTATTTCTCTGTGTTGTTTGTCTTCTTCCTCGATGTCACTATTATAGTGAGAAAAAAACTTTACTCAAATCGTTTCTCCTTGCCACAAACAGTCAAAACCACCAAAATACGTACTTTGACACTTTGCATGTGCCTGATTTGCAGTAATGCAGACAACAGTCAACTAAGTATATTTGTCACTCAAGTAATATACATATTTGAGTCAGTGCATTAGTCTCAAGTGGAGTGTATTAATTTCTACAATAGGAGAATGGTCTATTCAGCACTCTTAAGTATTGCTTAAAGAATTAAGTTCGATGAAATTTTGAAAGTGATTAGACCTAATTTTCATGAAGAATTGAATCATACAAACTAATTTTAGGTTTTTTTTATGATGTGAGAAGGCCTCCTCTGCATTAGACTTAGCGAACTAGTCATATCCATGTGATTCGAATAAGTTAATGAATATCAAGGATAATAATACTCATTAGCCTCTTCTAAGGTCATAAGAAGCCTTTTAGTTTCATAGTACAGTTAATGTTCACTTAACCATGTAAAACCCTTGTGTTTCTGTATTTACCTATGCGATTACACTACTTTAGCAATAATATTCTTATTCTTTTGAAGAAGTGTACGTTAACCTAATCGTTTCACTAGCATACTTCCATTGTACAACCAATTTTAGCATTCTAAGTGGCTAGATTATGAGTAATTTACAAACAAAATGTTAACCTATCAATGTTCTACTAACAATAAATCAGTCACATTACATGGATAGTTCTAACACGCATAGGTTGCCAACTCAAGAAAATGATAAATTTATTCCTACTAATTGGAGATAAAAAAAAGAGAAATTTATTCCACAATCAAAGCAAATATAGTTCAGAACAATATCACTCTGATGCTCTACTAAAATAGAAGTGATTACAACGAAAATACATTCAATCTTGAAGCCATATCATAAAAGAGAGCCACCAAGAGGAGTTTTTAAGCAAGCACCTATAACCGTAATTACTTCCTTTGATAAATATGTGGAAGGCACAAGTGCAGACAGGCTGATCCACCGACACATGATACCAAACTATAATGAGTGCCTCATCAAGTCGAAAGGACTACTTGACAGTGAAGCCAACTAAGAACATGAGGACACATCATGACAATTCAAAGAAAAGAATATCAAGAAAAAAACACAATGAGGGCATTGCGATTTTAGTTGCAGGAGAGTGTTATGCATCGCCATCTTAATTGGGGCTAGCCATATACATTCAATCAAGATAAATAAGATTCTAGAGAAGATAAAAAAGAATAAGACCAACCAGAGAGACTTTAGAAGGGCCAGTCACATTCTAGGGAACGTTGGAAGATGAAAGCTTCAAGAGAAACTCTAGTTAGTCTAAAAAGTTCTGGAAACATGTGTGTAATGTAGGATCATCTAGAAGTTGAAGCATCCTAATGTAATATAGTAAATTCTCTAGGTGTTGAGGATGGACTATAAATAGAGGTCCCTCCCTCTCATTTGGAACAATCGAATATTCCCAAGTAATCAAGTGTGTAAACATTCATCCCTTAATGAAGTGTTTCATTTTTTCAATAACACCTCCTTACTTCTTTTTTAGAGAGTTTTTGTTTTTCTAAGTCAAATCGTTGCAATTGTTTGGTTGACTTCGTTCTTAGGAAGAGCGCTAAGGCTGCACGAGTGACTTGAGAGATGTTTGTCCATGATAATGTGCTATGTATGTGCATGCTGGAGAGTGGTGCCCTGATGTTGAAGGAATGACACATAACTTCCAACGTCTTTGTGCCTTCACCCCAAGTGAAGCGACACCATGCTGCCAGTACTGACATCCTGGTGCAACCTTTATAGATGTTCAAGATGGTGAAATGTCATCCTGGTGTCAAGACTATTGCTAAACTTCCAATCTCAGGCGCCTAATTTCAGGATTGCCACCAAACTTACAACTATTGACACCATACTTCCAGCTCCTAGCACCATACTTCCAGCTCCAAACATAATACTTCCAACTCTCCTTCCTACTTGTATCCCTGCATAAACAAGCACAACTACTCAAAGAAAGATATAAAAATAGCACAAAATGAAAGAACAAAATATATAGAAAATCACATAACAAATTTTTTTTTTCTTTCACACCAATCCCACATCTTCTCCTCTGTCAATTAATTTTTTTACCCAATGCATAAATAAATAAAAAAAAATTAGTGAGATGTATTTGATGTGATAATTTTTTTGTAATGCTAAAAAAAGTTTATTTTACATTGATACTTTTTATTTATAAAATCATATATTTTTTCATAAAGGCTAGATTGACATCACTATCATATACCCTCTGTCCAGTTCTCTCTATTGCCAAACAATCATTAATGCAATATATTGACATTGCAAGATATCTCATGTTTATTACAACAAAATTTGACAAAAAAGCTAACTTATGAGAAAAATTAAAAGATTTCACTATCATTATTTCTATAAAACAAATTATTTCCACTGCAGAAGCAAACAATTAAATTAAACAACATTTTCCTATTGAAAATAGTCTTCCTCTGTTATATAAATAATTCAAGTGCAGCCTACTGACAAAATTGCAACTCATCT
The DNA here is from genome assembly GCA_002079205.1 of Phalaenopsis hybrid cultivar. NCBI lineage: Eukaryota > Viridiplantae > Streptophyta > Magnoliopsida > Asparagales > Orchidaceae > Phalaenopsis > Phalaenopsis hybrid cultivar. The sequence goes on from JXCR01053361.1 coordinate 57,802, forward strand.
TAGGTCTACATTTGAACCCAAGTAGCAACATTGAAAAAGAAAAAGGCCCTATCCTTTCAGGATTCGTTTGAGAAGACTGTGAAGTTCCGTTGCACTGAACGCCAACCTGTAGAAAATTTTTTGTTCGGTGAAACAGCGTATCCTGAAAGTCGTTCGAATTTGTTTCTAAAAAATGACAAGTGTTTATCGTTTTAGATCGTATATGGCTTTCTCTGTTCTGCCAATGTGACTTTCAAATGAACTTTACTGAACGACGAAGCTCCTTCAAATGCAACCTCAATCGGGTTAACCTATATGCATGCATGAAAAAGGTGTGACGTGTGAAAAAGGTGTTATGTGTGATATATATATTGAGGTTTAGATGTAGGCATGAAAATAAATAGAAATTGAGTGGCGCTTACGTAAATGTTCCAATAAAAAATATATAAAAAAAGATTATAAAGGAATTAAAGTGCTTCAAAACTATATTCAAATGATGCAAAAAAAAAAAAAAAAAAAAAAAAAAAAAAAAAAAAAAAA
>JXCR01053361.1:61209-101649 GCA_002079205.1 Phalaenopsis hybrid cultivar
TGATAATTTAGGAAGAATATGGAACATTGTAGAAAGGATACTTAAACCCATAATCAAATATAAACATAACAGGGAAACCCCATGGCACTATTGCCCAATCATCCACATTATACAAAGTAACCACTAAAGATTCATCAATTGTAGCACTACTAACAAACCAAACAACAATAAAGAACAAAAAACCAATAGTAAGAAAGAAATAACACAAGGCATTCTCATTAGGGGTCATCATCTACAGGTGGCCAACAAACAAAACAACCAATAAATCCATCAAAATCAAAGCATTTAGTGCTTAGAATTGAAGTAACAATATAGGTTAACTCAAGTAAACAACGACAAGAAATACAAATGAAATAGAAATAATGGAAGGAGTTAAAGGGAAGAAAGCTTCCTAAGGTAAGTAATTCCCCATTTGCTTAGTCGAAGACTACCTACAAGGTTACCATAAAATTCCCTAGGATTATGATCTCAATTTTGGACTTTCATTCCCTAGAATAGTGGGCACCACTAGTACCTTCTCTTAAAATATAAGAGAGTTTGAATGGGATATTACTATATTTAAAATTAGGCAATCTAAGGGTGCCTCGACTCAATTCTAGCCTAAACTGCTTTGAGGTGCATGCCTCATGTTCTTCAAGTGAGGCTTAAGCCTCACATTTGGTGAGACACGCCTTAAGGCTCTCCTCACCTCAATGTCATTGAGACATGCACCTCTTAGTTTTAGATTTTTTTTTCCTTTTGATTTAATTTAATGTCATAACTTTTAACTGACCCTACCAATTCAGCCATGCCCCTTCATGCATGAACTTCACGCACGAAACTCCTTTCCCACATGTTTGCCAGTCTTTCCCTAGGTTGCCGCCTTGACCGACCATCCCTAGTGTCGTAGTTGAAACTGCTTGCCACCACCACCGCCCCTAATTGTTGTTTTCACTCTTACAATTTTTGTGATTGTGAGGCTTATGCTTCAAAATGCCATGTGGCTTACATCTCAACTCAATGATGGAAAGTGTAACATATTAGAAATTACAAAATAGCTTATACCCTTATTAACGGGGAGTCTAGAAACCTCTTCAAATGATTTAATGGCATTCACAAGTCTCTAAGGAGAAGGTTTACTGCCTTAAATAAAACGAGGATATTATTAACGCAAGTCAAGTGATTTTCAAAGAACATTTAGCCTTAAAACACATCGAAGGGTAGACATAACAAAGCTCTTGCAGGCTTCTCCTTTCTTAACCTGTTCATAGATTTAATGATCCAATACTAGTGTCATCCAACATGATTGGAAATCAGTATTAAAAAATGTAAGTTTGGTNGAGGAGAAGGGCAGGTGGAGCAGGTCCTGTCCTTACAGTAGGACTGTAGGGGAGATCTGATAAGTGGCTAATTTGGTATAAATTCAACTGGCGAATAGTTATTCATTAGTTGAAGGAGGGAGTTTGCAAAAATTTAGAGATAAAAACATAAAAGAAAATATTCAAAAAAAAAATATTTTTTTTATTTACTTTTTTAATATCTAAAATTTAACTATGGATTTTCTTACCATACATAAAATATATCATTAAAAGCATGCATTTTTTTTTATGCGATTATGATATTAGGCACTGACATGTACAGCAACAACAACAATAAAGTCTTTTATCCCACTATGGCAATTGTGCAGTATATTTATAAACCTCCCAGTAAATTATTCATAATTAAATGAATTAGAGTGCGTAAATAATAGCATTTAAAACTTAAAATACTTCTATAAATTATTGCAGCCATCTCAGATAAATCCTGGCAGCTGCAATCAACCCAAATTATCTATATATATACATTTAATATTAAAATTTTTAAGTATAAATAGCCACAGAAATTTTCTTGAATTTAAGAGAGCATGGTCCAGCAAAGTCATCAGAGGCACATGAAGTACCATGTGAATATCATCAAAAAATGCTAAACAATATGCATGTCCTTTACACATCACATCATACATAGAAAAACATCATTGTGACACTAGAAAAATTATTGTGTTGGCATTTTACATTTGCATGGAGTCCGGTAAAAAATTGACACGTGGTAAATGAGCCTCATATATTTTTAAAAATCATTTATAATCAATGTATTACAGTGAGACTCACTTGTCACTTGTCAAGTTTTTATTGAATTTCAGACTCAAATTTATGTCGGGAGTGATAAAATTTTGTAGTATTTACATGCAGACCACCTAATTCTTATGTATTTGCGTATCTAAAGCCAAAATTTAGATTTTTATATGATTCCACATAGCAAAATATCACTGTTACCTCATAATGCACAGGCAAGGTTGCATACATGTAAAAAGTGAAGTTTAGACGGTAGGTACGTACGTAGATACATAGGAAGTAAGTTGTCTACGTGTAATTCTTCCTAAAATATTATAGAAATCATGTAGTGTCGCAGAATCACATGCTGTGCTCATTAACTGCTTGGGAGGGGATGGAGGAATGTGTCTCTTCCTCCCCATACAAGAAGCCGCGCGATTGAACAAATTTCTATTTTTATAAGAAAATTTAAGATTTTTNAAATTTTTGTGGTGGTTGATTTAGGGAAGAAAGAAGATCGACGGGAATGCGCCGATGGGTTTTGATGAGGAGATCGAGGAGATTATTGCAAAGCTGGAGAGGGTCGATGGAGAATTTAAATGGAGGAAAGGGAAGATCGGTCGGTCCGGCGGAAGCTTAGACCGACAATCTTCATTGCTACGTCGGCAGCTGGAAACGATGGAAGAGAAAACTGGAGTGAAAGTGATAACAGAAATTGGTGATCCGATCGCCGAGCTTGTTTTTTCTTCCAAAGAGGATAAGTCGGCTCTGCTTTCGTCTGATCGAAAGCGTCAATTCCCATATGTAATTCCAACATTGCATTTCGATCTTGCTCCATTCTTAATCATTTCAACTGCCATTTTCATGCCTAATTATAACCAAAACCTTGAAGGTGGAGGAGCTGAGGATGAAGATGGAGGGGTTATCGAAAGGAATGATGGAGAGGATGGCTGAGCACGGGTTGCTTCCTCCGTCTTTCGGGTCTACCTCAGCCACCGCCGCAGCTGCCGCCGGCGGTGGCAGCAAACTCCATGGATTGTTTGGCAACGAAGTTAGAGCAGTAACCGATCGCCACCGCCCTCTTCTACAGGTAAGATTCAAAATACGGTTACTCTTTTGTTTGTTAGGATTTCTTTTGATACGCATGGATTGGTGGAGACTGGAGACGAGCGAAGGAGAAGGGCAGGTGGAGCAGGTCCTGTCGTTACAGTAGGACTGTTGGGGAGATCTGATAAGTGGCTAATTTGGTATAAATTCAACTGGCGAATAGTTATTCATTAGTTGAAGGAGGGAGTTTGCAAAAATTTAGAGATAAAAACATAAAAGAAAATATTCAAAAAAAATATTTTTTTATTTACTTTTTTAATATCTAAAATTTAACTATGAATTTTCTTACCATACATAAAATATATCATTAAAAGCATGCATTTTTTTTTATATGATCATGATATTAAAATATTGTATAAGTAAATATCAAATTTTGGGCACTGACATGTACAGCAACAACAACAATAAAGTCTTTTATCCCACTATGGCAATTGTGCAGTATATTTATAAACCTCCCAGTAAATTATTCATAATTAAATGAATTAGAATGCGTAAATAATAGCATTTAAAACTTAAAATACTTTTATAAATTATTGCAGCCACCTCAGATAAATCCTGGCAGCTGCAATCAACCCAAATTATCTATATATATACATTTAATATTAAAATTTTTAAGTATAGATAGCCACAGAAATTTTCTTGAATTTAAGAGAGCATGGTCCAGCAAAGTTATCAGAGGCACATGAAGTACCATGTGAATATCATCAAAAAATGCTAAACAATATGCATGTCCTTCACACATCACATCATACATAGAAAAATATCATTGTGAAAATAGAAAAATTATTGTATTGGCATTTTACATTTGCATGGAGTCTAGTAAAAACTTGACATGTGGTAAATGAGCCTCATATATTTTTAAAAATCATTTATAATCAATGTATTACAGTGAGACTCACTTGTCACTTGTCAAATTTTTATTGAATTTCATACTCAAATTTATGTCAGGAGTGATGTAATCCAGTGAATGCATGAATAAAATTTTGGAGTATTTACATGCAGACCACCTAATTCTTATATATTTACGTATCTAAAGCCAAAATTTAGATTTTTATATAATTTGCATCGCTTAAATCTTGTATACCACATAGCAAAATATCACTGTTACCTCATAATGCACAGGCAAGGTTGCATACATGTAAAAAGTGAAGTTTAGATGGTAGGTACGTACGTAGATACATAGGAAGTAAGTTGTTTACATGTAATTCTTCCTAAAATATTATAGAAATCATGTAGTGTCGCAGAATCACATGCAGTGCTCATTAACTGCTTGGGAGGGGATGGAGGAATGTCTCTCTTCCTCCCCATACAAGAAGCCGCGCGATTGAACAAATTTCTATTTTTATAAGAAAATTTAAGATTTTTTTTTTTTTTAATCTAAAAGAACATGTTATTTGATGAGAATTTTTATATTAATAGAAATTTATATTACATTTATCGAAAAATAAATCGAATGACTTTAGGATTTATTCTAATAAAAAAATAAATTTAAACCAAATTATAACAATTTATTTATATCAGACTGTTAAGAGATGGTTCGGTTTCTATATTTTTATAGCATTAGATCTCCCGTCCAAAAAAAAAATGAATTTAAGAATTAGTATAGAGAAATTATTTCATACGAACACCGTCTGCATATGGTATCTGATCTCCACCTTCTAAATAGGGCCCACTGTCATACATTTTTGCATATGCATATGTTGTTCGAAATAATTTTTCATTGGTATAAGTGTGTTTACATGTTCCTATCTAATTTAATTTCATAATTGGTCATCCCTATTCATTAAAAAAAAAGNAGAATTTAAGAATTAGTATAGAGAAATTATTCCATACGAACACCGTCTGCATACGGTATCTGATCTCTACCTTCCAAACAGGATCCACTGTCATACATTTTTACATATGCATATGTTGTTCGAAATAATTTTTCATTAGTATAAGTGTGTTTACATGTTCCTATCTAATTTAATTTCATAATTGGTCATCCCTATTCATTAAAAAAAAAGGTCAATTTACATTCATACCACTTAATTCCTGCGTATTTATATTTCTAACACCTAAACATTTTTNGGTCAATTTACATTCATACCACTTAATTCCTGCGTATTTATATTTCTAACACCTAAACATTTTTTTAACATATTTTCCACCTTACATTAATATAAACAAAAGCATGTATTTCCTTTTCAAAATCTAAAATAATGATATTTAAAATTAAAATAGTGATTTTTTTAGACGATATGAAAGATTTGGATTGTATAAATGCAAAAAAAATAAAATGTAGGTGTTAGATGTGTAAATACATAGGAATCGACTGGCCAATTAAAAAAAAATGACTTCACCTCGATTTGGCAAATATACTTCGACTCACAAACAAAACATTGCAGGAATCGACTGGTCCAGTAAAGCTAGCGGAGGCCATTGACGTCGGGAGCTGCNATGTAAATACATAGGAATCGACTGGCCCATTAAAAAAAAAAATGACTTCACCTCGATTTGGTAAATATACTTCGGCTCACAAACAAAACATTGCAGGAATCGACTGGTCCAGTAAAGCTAGCGGAGGCCATTGACGTCGGGAGCTGCTGCAAGTGCAAGAAGTTGGTGGATAAAATCGCAGAGCAGGTAATGGTCGAAGCAGTACAGTGCGGCGAAATGCAAGCAATGCTGGACAAAGTTAAGACCGACATGGAAGAGCTCCGATCATCAAGAGACCACTGGGAGCACCGCGCCCTCTCCTCGGAACTCAAATTCCATTCCCTCAACTCCCAGGTTTTACCCTCCCTCCTCCATTAAATCCCTCATTTTTCTTATTTTGATTTGCGTTTTTACATTAAATAAGTCAAACGCGAACAAAATTTTCTTATTACACTGAGAAAATATACTGAGTTCTCGTGAAAAAATGTATGATGACTCCAATCACTATATGTCACGTGTACAGTTGAGCTCCCTTAGTAAAATAATTAAAAAAATCACTATATGTCACGCGCACAGCTCACTTAGTAAAAAAATTGAATAATTTAATACATGGTAAGACCGGGCTGTACGTGACATCCTATTTCAAAAGAAAATAAAATTTTTAATTATTGAATATAAAATTTAAGTTTAGGCATCCAAAATATTTTAATTAAAATTTTGAATGACTAATAGGTAAAAGCTCTTTTTTTTTCCATTATATATGACTTTTAAGCCAGTTTTGTACTAGTTAACATGCTGTATTTGTACTAGTTAACATGTTGTATGTGGCTTAATAAATTACTTTATCTCGTATGGTTAAGATTTGTTTGAGATCATTTTTTATTTGTTGTAATTTATTGTTTAGTTTTTTATAATATTTTTATTTAATGTATTTTTATATATTTAGAAAATAAATCATTTTGTTTGCATGAACATTCAAAAANCTCCCTCCTCCATTAAATCCCTCATTTTTCTTATTTTGATTTGCGTTTTTACATTAAATAAGTCAAACGCGAACAAAATTTTCTTATTACACTGAGAAAATATACTGAGTTCTCGTGAAAAAATGTATGATGACTTCAATCACTATATGTCATGTGTATAGTTGAGCTCCCTTTATAAAAAAATTGAAAAAATCGCTATATGTCACGCGCACAGTTCAACTCACTTAGTAAAAAAATTGAATAATTTAATACATGATGAGACCGGACTGTACGTGTCATCCTATTTCAAAAGAAAATAAAATTTTTAATTATTGAATATAAAATTTAAGTTCAGGCATCCAAAATATTTTAATTAAAATTTTGAATGACTAATAGGTAAAAGCTCTTTTTTTTTCTTATATGTGACTTTTAAGCCAATTTTATACTAGTCAACATGCTGTATGTGGCTTAATAAATTATTTTATCTTGTATTGTTATAATTTGTTTGAGATCATTTTTTAGTTGTTGTAATTTATTGTTTAGTTTTTAATAATATTTTTATTTAATGTATTTTTATATATTTAGAAAATAAATCATTTTGTTTGCATGAACATTCAAAAANCTGTCACGCTGGGTGTCGTGGCGTGATTTCATTGACTACGCATGTTACTTCTATGTGTGTAGTACTGATGTAATATTTTTTCCATCTGATGATATTAAAAATATGGGGGCATTTACTTACGTATATACGACCCAATTTCTACGTTCTACATAGTAGACACCTAAAATTTTCCTATCAAATAAAAAATATCATTTTTTTTTATTTTTAAAAAGTGAAATATAATTTTTCATACATAGATAACATAACATCTAAATGTAAAAATTCAAGTTTAAATATTTAGATATATACATACATAAAAATTGATTGGACATTACATCTTTCATTCTATTTATGGGCGTCAAGTTAACCATCAAAAGCTCATGCAACATCGAAGCCCACTTCGCTTTTTCCAAATTTTTTAGATATATTTTGTGCTGAAATAGATAATATATAATTCTCCATCCTAAAATTTAAAATCTTCTTTAGTACATTATAAACTAAATAATAGTTATCAATACATAGGTAATTTTGTCCCTGATGCCCGATTTGCAATGATGTAGGCGGCGATCATGCAAATATACATGTCGCTCAAATGAGGATTTGAGTCTGTGTATCAATCACGCAAGTAATGAGTTAATTTCCACAATAAGATAATGTTGTGGTTTACTAATTTCCACAAAGCATTTGATGATTGATGTCATAATCATGTTAAAACTTTAAATGAATTGTTTAAAAAATTTAACTACCATGCAAAATTCATCATCTTTGATACACCACTAACAAATTTTCGTCATCTGACATGAATCTCGAAGCATAACATGAATCTCAAGACGATATTTTAAGCAAGAGACATTTAAATCCTAATAAAAGTTGTCCAGAACTCCGATTTCAGCAAACTTATAGTCAAAATAACCGGATTGATGTGACGGACCTAATGATATGAACACTAGTCCAATCCGAGTCAAATCAAGCTCATATCAAGTTATTAAACCACCCTGGGAAGATTTATGGACACATTTGGAATGTCAAACAAATGTTGAAATTGACAACTTTCTACTTGAATCGAGGGGCTCGACAAAACGAATCCAACGAGACCAAAATCACTTAATTCCGATATCGTTAAGACACTCAAATGTCCATTAAACGCGACATGATCGTAGGAAACTCTCTGGATATTCCTGCATTAGTTGCACCCATAACACTATAAATAGACTCCCACCTCTCACATGAGGGAAATTTGAAGTCTAAAGAGGGAGTCTGAGGTCTTGAGGAGAAGCTGCAGCTCAGCATCACCGCGATCGCTGTCAACCACCGCCGACCTGCGTCGTTGACCATTGACGACCGCCTTCGACCACCGTCAACCGCCAAAGGACACCGCAGACCTCCAACGACCACCGCCGACCGATGTCGACCACCGCCGACGACCGTCGACTGCTGTCGACTTGTACCAACATTCATCAACCATCACTAACCACCCTCGATCACCACCAACCATATGTCGTTAGTCGACGTTGTAACCTAAAAAATAGAGTTACCCTTTCCCGTCTGTGGGACAAAAGATTTCTGTAATCATCAATCAATAATGGATTTCCACAACTGGGTCAGTCCCCGTGGTTTTTCCCTTATGGGTTTTCCACATAAAAACTTATGGAGTGATCACCGCTTATTTCTCTTTCATATGTGTGTGTGTTAAACTTTCGTACAACTCTAAGATAATAATTCATTACTCTACCAGAGCTAATTTTCTAACACACATTGATCTTCTTGGATGTTAGTGGACCAACATTCTAATTCTTAATGTTTCGAATTTTCTCATAGTTTATACATACATCTTCATTGGAGACAATGAAGCCCAATAAACTTATATAGTCCATGAATTAATTGTTAGTTGTGAGTGTGGACTTTTTTTATTTTGGCTGGAAATTAGGATATTGTTGAAGTGTGTGACTAGAAGTTTCCTAATAAATGGACTATGAGTGATTTATTTGCTTTTATAAAATTATTCATAACAATTATTATACCAATTAGCATAATCAATCACTCATAAAGATTTTTTCTTAAGAAATTAGATATTGGATATATAATACATAAGAATTGTGTGGTTTGTATGTTAAATTTGAAGTTTATGTATTACATACGTAATGCAATGGAAGTGTATGTGGTTTGTATGTAAAGATAATATTTGGATATTAGATATAAACACATTTGAAGTAAATGTACGATTGATTTCTAAATGTGCTGATCTATAAAGCTACATATATGTTGCAGATGAATATTCAAAATTTAAGTTCATAAATATATAATAGATTGTATTATGGAAGAACAGGACTCTATGACGAGTTCTTGAATAGTGTTGACGAATTCGTGTAGATGACATCACAATCACCCATTTAACTTTTAGGTAAGTTTTGATACCCCTTTGTGAAACAAAAAAAAAATCAAGCGTACCAAGCACATGCAGAAGTCAACTTGGACTTGTGTCCCATGAGATTTAACCCTATTTTTGGTACAAGCCTACAATTGGTGAATATGAGACAAATGTTTAGTGCGACCACGTTAGTACCTCAACAAGTTATGTTCCTCCAACGAAGCATAATCCCGACACATACGAATCAATGATTCATGATACGTACGGTGCTCATTTTGTTGGGAATGTGTCTGATGATGATCAAGTAACGAACAATGAAGTACAACAATTCTATGATTTACTGAATGTTGCACAACAATCTTTGTGGGAGGGATGCACTGCACATGCAGAGTTATTGGTGGTGTTGAGAATCTTGAGCAACAAATATGAGTTTAACATGCCCAAGGAATGCTTCAATTATGTAACAACATTATTAAAAGAGACAGACCCTACATAAAATTTAGTTCTAAATGACTTGTACAGAGCCAAAAATTTAGTGTATGGGTTGGGTTGACTAGAGCATGGACCTCTCCAGATTATTATTGTAAGAGGCAGACAAAACTTCATAACAGAATGATCAAGGGACCAAGGTCGCCACACTCTACATTAGAGGCTCGGTCCCTTACATAAAGCACTACGAAAGGTTTTTGAGATTCTCTAAATATTAAAAAATTGAATGATTGATGTAATTATGTGATACTTCCATTTTCTCTTGTACACGGGCTAAAGAGCTTGGTCTTGGCCCACTACTATAGAGTTGCATGTTCGAAGGCTTTAGTACCCAAAATGCAACAATGGGTTTCTGATCTCACTTAGTGGATGAATATAAGTAAAAAAAAGTCTAGTTTTATACATTTTATAATTATTAATGTTAAAAATGACAATTAAACCTTGGATTTAATAATATATGAGGAGTACGAGTAGCTCTGGGGAAGGTAGAGGGAGTTAGAGAGCCAGACAACAACACCTTCCACCAGCAGTGGTAGCCTACCAAGTCTGATTTTAAGCTATGGACACATGAGGCGAGGAAGAAGAATGGGACGGCCTATTGCTTGAACATGAAGGGCATAAAATTTGAGGTTGAGCTCTCTTATGATCTTGTAAGGGGCTCGAGCTCATTAAAATTGGAGCATGGGGAGCTTGTCAAGCGGGTCAGAGCTATGAATGAAGAGCTTTCTCAGATGCATGCTCAGATGTGGGAAGGCCGGCAGGGAGTTGATGATACTCTAACATGCATTATATAGAGTATTGCAGATAGTCGAGGTAAGCAACCTGTGAGTTTTTTGGAAGATGAGGAAAAAGAGAAAGATGATTAGGTGTTTGATGATGTACACTCGTCGTAGGGGTTTGTGTATTTTTTTTCTTTCTGAGCAAGTGAACATATATTATGTGTTTAGATGTAAACTTCTGTGAATTTAAATTTATATTTATTACATTATATTTTTTTCTTTGTTGTTGGTTGATCCCGGAAAATATAATTATGTAAAATTTATAAAGCTGACTCTGCTTTACAACAGTGCCAAAATTTTGATGTTGTATTTTATTAATAATAATCTTAAGCACTTAATGTTGGAATTCTAGGTAAGTAAATATATCGTTATCAAACAATATAAGATTTTTTATTTAAGTTTCAAATATCGATCCCACGAGGAAGAGTTAAATTTGAGATGATAAATTAATTAAGAAATTCACAGAAATAAAACAAAATTACTATCATTGATTTTGAATGTTTTAGATACAATTAAAACTAAATGATTAATTACTAGCAAAAATTAAATGCAAAGTTTAAAACAGTAACTACTAAACTATGTTTATGTGATGAAGTTTTCTAATATTAAAAATAATCTTTCTCACTACAATGAATTTTTGGTGAAATGAGATGAGATAAATGGTTTAAATATGTATTGTGTCAAATAGAAATAATTGTAATTCTCTACCCTGATTTAGTGTTATAGAAAATCATTGACTAATCTCAGGTTTAGTGCCTAAATTTGTGGCTATGCTAGGAGGATACTAACTTCCACTCCAGAGCTCACACTTCCCTTTCCTTGAAGGCTAACTCTCGCTTTAGTTCTTAAACACTAAAATCAAATTGGGGATTTTAGTCTATCACCTTAAAAATTTCCAATTATACACCCAACAATGTATATTTCCCTATTTATTTGCATTTAATTCCATGAACAAAATACTCCTTCATGGACTTAAATGTAATTCTCACTCTGTTGCAGAACTCGTACTCTATTTTCCGGATCATATGTTTTACAACATATTTTAACAATTCAATTGGTCAGATCGAAAAGTAAATTAAGAACTCGGTTGAAAAATCATTACAATTTATTTTATATTTTAACATAAACACATCCAAATTATCTCTTCATTTCACCATATCTCAGAGTACGGAGAAAGATAAATGAAACTACTCAGACTTCATGAGAAAGATACAACAAGACACAAATTTCATATATAAAAGAAAGTTCATACAACAATAAATAACAAACAACACTTGTCTGAAACTCTTTCTTAGAGCCCTTGTAGCCTCTCTTAGAAAATGTACAAAAATGAAATCTCTCATTTCTCTCCCTCTCCAACACTCTTAGAGAAGAATTCACACTTAAAATCACCACAAAAACTCAAAACTATAAAGAAAATAAATGACTAATGGTGTGAAATGGCGTAAAAAGGATGCAAAGTGGCACGAAGGAGGGCTAAGAGATGCGAAGAGAGACCAAGAGAGTCTTTTCTGATCAATTTCGGCTCTAAATAGAGTCTAAGGTCGCTTTTTCAATAGGCGCATCCAAAAACTCTTCAAAAAACGTCCAAATTTGTTGAATCCTCCAGAAATAGGGTCTGCACCTACAATCAACTAAATATGCGCTCTTTATCAAACTAATCTGGCGACGCCCAGTCTGGCACCGTCAGCGCTGAACAATTTTTCAAAAAATCTATTTTGACTCCAAATTCTATCATTTTTGTTTCATTTGTACTTCAAGTCCTAAAAATCAACAATCTGTAATAAAACATGAAAAAAATATTTTTTTAAATGTGTAATATCACAAAAAATAAGTATAAAATATGAGTCTAAAAATACATACATTTTTGGAGTATCATTGGTACTTGTATATGATGTAAATTTTGAGTTGTGATGATAAATAAGTAAATCATTATGATATTCTTATTTGTTGTTTGCAAGTTGTAAAAATCTGGTCTCTCTTTTATTCTTTTATTTGTTGTAGGTTTATTTTGGACTTGCGTCAGACATTCCAAAGCAACTCCAATTTTTTCTGACACTCTTCGATACAATCCAACACTAACAATGATGCAATTTTGAGTTTGCAAGCATTCGACGCAAAACTGCTGTTAAAAGTTGCAACGTCAAAGGGTGTATCTAAGATGGTTAACTACAGGCATATGCTAAATCTGATGTAAATGATTTGATCAAACATGTTTGAGGCTAATTATATTAGTGACCTCAATTTTAACACTAATTTTATTACTGACGCGGATCTAATGCTAAAATTGTTTAGCGTCATATTCATCCAAGAATAATTCACATAAGTCTTTAGAGTACACCACTCCAAGTATACAATATGCTCAATCTCACTCTCATAACTTGCTCTCATTTAGGAGAGTACTCAATCTCACTCAAAGCACTTTTCTGAACTGCTTTGACTGCTCCTGAATGATCTTCGGGGACACCTTTGTTTGTTTATGTATTTCTCTGTGTTGTCTGTCTTCTTCCTCGATGTCACTATTATAATGAGAAAAAAACTTTACTTAAATTGTTTGTCCTTGCCAAAAACAGTCAAAACCGCCAAAATACGTACTTTGACACTTTGCATGTGCCTGATTTGCAGTGATGCAGACAACGGTCAACTAAGTATATTTGTTACTCAAGTAATATACATATTTGAGTCAGTGTATTAGTCTCAAGTGGAGTGTAGAGAATGGTCTATTCATTAATCTTAAGTATTGCTTAAAGAATTAAGTTCGATGAAATTTTGAAAGTGATTAGACCTAATTTTCATTAAGAATTGAACCCTACAAACTAATTTTAGGTTTTTTTATCATGTGAGAAGGCCTCCTCTGCATTGGACTTAACGAACTAGTCATATCCATGTGATTCAAATAATTTAATGAATATCAAGGATAATAATACTCATTAGCCTCTTCTAAGGTCATAAGAAGCCTTTTAGTTTCATAATACAATTAATGTTCACTTAACCATGTAAAACCCTTGTGTTTCTATATTTACCTATGTGATTACACTACTTTAGCAATAATATTCTAATTCTTTTGAAGAAGTGTACGTTAACCTAATCGTTTCACTAGCATACTTCCATTGTACAACAAATTTTAGCATTCTAAGCCGCTAGATTTTGAGTAATTTACAAACAAAATGTTAACCTATCAATGTTCTACTATCAATAAATCAGTCACATTACATGGATAGTTCTAACACGTATAGGTTGCCAACTCAAGAAAATGATAAATTTATTCCTACTAATTGGAGATAAAAAAAAGAGAAATTTATTCCACAATCAAAGCAAATATAGTTCAGAACAATATCACTCTGATGCTCTACTAAAATAGAAGTGATTACAACGAAAATACATTCAATCTTGAAGCCATATCATAAAAGAGAGCCACCAAGAGGAGTTTTTAAGCAAGCACCTATAATCGTAATTACTTCCTTTGATAAATATGTGGAAGGCACAAGTGCAGACAGGCTGATCCACCGACACATGATACCAAACTATAATGAGTGCCTCATCAAGTCGAAAGGACTACTTGACAGTGAAGCCAACTAAGAACATGAGGACACATCATGACAATTCAAAGAAAAGAATATCAAGAAAAAAGCACAATGAGGGCATTGCGATTTTAGTTGCAGAAGAGTGTCATGCAATGTCATCTTAATTGGGGCTAGCCATATACATTCAATCAAGATAAATAAGATTCTAGAGAAGATAAAAAAGAATAAGACCCCAACCGGAGAGACTCTAGAAGGGCCCGTCACATTCTAGGGAACGTTGGAAGATGAAAGCTTCAAGAGAAACTCTAGTTAGTCTAAAAAGTTCTGGAAACATGTGTGTAATGTAGGATCATCTAGAAGTTGAAGCATCCTAAGGTAATATAGTAAATTCTCTAGGTGTTGAGGATGGACTATAAATAGAGGTCCCTCCCTCTCATTTCGAACAATCGAATATTCCCAAGTAATCAAGTGTGTAAACATTCATCCCTTAATGAAGTGTTCCATTTTTTCAATAACACCTCCTTACTTCTTTTTTAGAGAGTTTTTTGTTTTTCTAAGTCCAATCGTTGCAATGGTTTGGTTAACTTCGTTCTTAGGAAGAACGCTAAGGTTGCATGAGTGACTTGAGAGATGTTTGTCCATGATAATGTGCTATGTATGTGCATGCTGGAGAGTGGTGCCATGATGCTGAAGGAATGACACATAACTTCCAACGTCTTTATGTGTTCACTTCAAGTCAAGTGACACCGTGTTGCCTGTACTGACGTTCTGGTGCAACCTTTATAGATGTTCAAGATGGTGAAATGTCATCCTGGTGTCAAGACTGTTGCTAAACTTCCAATCTCAGGCGTCCGATTTCAGGATTGCCACCAAACTTCCAGCTATTGACACCATACTTTTAGTTCTTAGCACCATACTTTCAGCTCCAAACATAATACTTTCAACTCTCCTTCTTACTTGTATCCCTGCATAAATAAAAAAAATAAAAGAAAATTAGTAAGATATATTTGATGTGATATTTTTTTTAATGCTAAAAAAAGCTTATTTTACATTGATTCTTTTTATTTATAAAATCATATATTTTTTTCATAAAGGCTAGATTGACATCACTATCATATACCCTATGACCAGTTCTCTCTATTGCCAAACAATCATTAATGCAATATCTTGACATTGCAAGATATCTCGTGTTCATTACAAAATTTGACAAAAAGCTAATTTAGAAGATAAATCAAAAGATTTCACTATCAAATTAAAAGATTTCACTAACATTATTTCTATAAAGCAAATAATTTCCACTGCAGAAGCAAACAAGTAAATTAAACAACATTTTGCTATTGAAAATAGTCTTCCTCTGTTATATAAATAATTTAAGTGCATCCTACCGACAAAATTGCAACTCATCCTAGGTATACATTTGAGCCCAAGTAGCAAGATTGAAAGAAAAAAAAAGAAGGCCCTATCTCTTCAGGCTTCGTTTGAGAAGTCAGTGAAGCTCCGTTGCGTTGCAGCGAATGCCAACGTGTAGAAAATTTTTTGTTCGGTGAAACAGCGTATCCTGAAAGTCGTTTGAATTTGTTTCCAAAAAATGACAAGTGTTTACCATTCTAGATCGTATATGGCTTTCTCTGTTCTGCCAATGTGACTTTCAAATGAACTTTACTGAACGACGAAGCTCCTTCAAATGCAACCTCAATCGGGTTAACCTATATGCATGCATGAAAAAGGTGTTTCTTGTGAAAAAGGTGTTATGTGTGATATATATATATTGAGGTTTAGATGCAGGCATGAAAATAAATAGAAATTGAGTGGCGCTTACGTAAATGTTCCAATAAAAAAATATAAAAAAAGATTATAAAAGGAATTAAAGTGCTTCAAAACTATATTCAAACGATGCAAAAAAAAAGAAAACTCACAAATTCATCCAACAGTCCTCATGGAATATGTTGCTTGTGTCATACTAATTTATGTTAAAAAGAAGAAAAGTTAAAATTTTGACCAAAAAATTATAAATATGGGTGGAATAAGACTTTTTTTTTTATAGAGGGAGGAAAATTGTCCACCCTAAACTCAAAAAAAATATCACATCGGGAATCCACACGTAAAGTTATATGCGGAGTCCAATGAAATTACGTTGTGGAGGTGATCAACCCGGTAACACAAAGAATATTTTCCTCGTGTTATTCAGATGTTATTGTGTGTTATTCATGTGTTATTGTGTGTTATTCAAGTATTATTGATGTGTTATCGCGTTACTATAATATCCGGAATATTCTTAGAACACAATAACACCTGAATAACACATAATAACATCTGAATAATACGAGTGAAATATTTTTTTTGTGTTACCGTGCCGATCACCTCCACGACGTAATTTCATTGGACTCCGCACATAACTCTACGTGATGAGTCCTAATGTAATATTTTTTCCCTAGACTCAGTGTGGGAATAACTAGGACAATAAAAGAAAAAATATTAAATTATTCTTCCATATAAATAAAAATGAATTTAAATATTCACCCCCATACAAATGAGAAGTTAATTTTAATAAAATTGCAATTATCATAAAGAAATAGAAAGCAAGCAAATTTTCTTATNCTTTTTTTTTATAGAGGGAGGAAAATTGTCCACCCTAAACTAAAAAAAAATATCACATCGGGAATCCGCACGTAAAGTTACATGCGGAGTCCAATGAAATTACGTCGTGGAGGTGATCAACCCGGTAACACAAAGAGTATTCTCCTAGTGTTATTTAGATGTTATTGTGTGTTATTCATGTGCTATTGTGTGTTATTCAAGTATTATTGATGTGTTATCGCGTTATTATAATATTCACAATATTCTCAGAACACAATAGCACCTGAATAACACACAATAACACATGAATAATACGAGTAAAATATTCTCTTGTGTTACCGAGCCGATCACTTCCACGACGTAATTTCATTGGACTCCCTCCGCACGTAACTCTACGTGCTGAGTCATAATTTAATACTTTTTCCCTAGAATCAGTGTGGGAATAACTAGGACAACAAAAGAGAAAATATCAAATTATTCTTCCATATAAATAAAAATGAATTTAAATATTCACCCCATTACAAATGAGAAGTTAATTTTAATAAAATTGCAATTATCATAAAGAAATAGAAAGCAAGCAAATTTTCATATTTATATACAATCACGAATTATTAATGAGCCTGCGCAATTACACATTTATAACTATATCCACCACATTAAATAAATAATTATATAAATTAAACTGCCACATTCATACAGTTAAAATTCTTACGCGAACATCACCAGGCTGGAATCTGTTCAGCCTGCCTTCCTCTCAAAACCCTACGACCCCCTCGTGATACTCTGCGGCGGAGAGAGCGGGTGTCGGCGGCGAGAGGAGAGGAGATATCGGAGATCGGGATCGTTTCTTCTTCTTTGATCGCTGTGGAGAGGTGTTGTTTCTTCCATGGCGTGGTTTTTGCGAAAGTTTTTAGAATGATAATGAGATCACAAGATTTTACTGATTGGAGCTATGAATTTGATCTGGATTTATAATGCTCACCTAGTACTTTTCGCAGGAGAGAACTCACTGTGTAATGATGATGTGTTTCTATGTTGTAGTGATGTCATTTTGTTCAGATCGGCATATTTCAATCTGTTTTTAGTTTTTTTGTTGATCCCGCATTTTCAAAGTCAATATAGCTTGTTAATTTAATTTTTGATTTGCGTTTTTTTATCTTATATAGGTTCTGTAGTTTGGTTGCCACTTGCAAGAGACCACCGAAACTCCCATATTTCTCATCCTTCAGCTCCGCTCCTACCAGAAAGGTAAGCCTGTTCGCGCGATTCTTCCTTTTTTGCATGTCCCGGATTTACTAAATCCGCCGATCGACAGGATTTATTAAAATCCCGGATTATCACGAATCGGCGTCATTTTGGGGTTGACGGGAGCTCAGGATTTACGCAGGAATTTTTTGCCGTTTCCCGGGATTTGGCTTAAATCCTGCGTAAAACCGCCTACCATACAGCCCCTTATTTTCAACAAGGAAAATGTGTAAATTATAACTGTAATTTTTATTAATCATAATATATGTATTTGTATATGCATTTTTGGTTGTTTGATAGCTTAATTGTTAAGGATATTGACAATGAATTTGACGGAATGAGTAAGTTCATGCATGTAAAAAAAAAAAAACGACTTTTAGATATACTCACCATTTTACTCCTTGAACATAATTTTTTTTTTTCACGTCATGCATATTCCTTATTATTCCGAGTCAAATGCATATATATATTTTTTTTTAGTGAGGGGGATTTCAAGATGGCGAAATCTGGAGCCTTGGATCTTGCTACCGGGGTTGGAGGAAAGATTAAGAAGGAAGAGGTCAAATCAGCTGTGGAGAAGTATACATTTCCTTACCGTTTTTATGATTCGTCTTCTTCCTGCTACATTCATTTGGCAAATAGTGCACTGTAAACGCTATGAAAAACTAACCAGGAAGTTAAATAGAGTTCTCTTAAAACTTCAGGAAGAAATCCGTGATCTTTTGATTCTCTTAGAGAATTGTAGGGGATGATTGTGCTTGTTTATTTGTTTAATAGACCAGGTATTAATGATATATATATTTTTCAATGTTACAAAAGAATAGTTTGAGCTTTATAAGATGCTTATTTAGTAGAAGACAACTAAACTGATGATCTTAAGGTCATGCCTACATGCTTGCTAGAAGTAAGGGGTAAAAAGGGTAAATATAGAAATAAGAGTCCACAAGCAACAACCACATGGAAAACCGTGCACATAAGAATTTTTTAGCCTATTCTATATAATTGATATCATGCAGAAGTGGGATCTTAGAGCTGATGAATGATTTGTACAATTTGGTATCCAGAAAATCGGAGAATATGTGATTATGTCCAAAAAATAAAACGAACATTAAAATTTAAAATGAGCAACTGATAAGAATAAATATAAAGAATATCCCCTAAAAGGTTCAACCCTTGATGTCTCAATATATAGGGTATATTCCTTAGGGTTCTTTGCTGTAAAAGGAAATGCAACGAAGAACTAATAAAACTCTTAAAATCGAGAAATCAATGACATCATATAGTATCCCCATTAGTGGTCACTGACTGCAAATGAAAATTCAACCAACCAACAAATAAATCCATGAATTCAGTAATAGTGTGATGCCATGAACATGAGATTTAGAAATATAAAAGAGATAATTGATAATTTAGGAAGAATATGGAACAATTTAGAAAGGCTACTTAAACCCATAATCAAATATAAAAACATAATAGGGAAAACCAATGGCACTATTGCCCAAACATCCACATTATACAAAGTAACCACTAAAGATTCATCAATTGTAGCACTACTAACAAACCAAACAACAATAAAGAACAACAATCCAATAGTAAGAAAGAAATAACACAGGGCATCCTCATTAGTGGTCACCATCTACAGGTGGCCAACAAACAAAACAACCAATAAATCCAACAAAATCAAAGCATTTAGTGCTTAGAATTGAAACAATATTGGTTAACACAATTAAACAACGACAAGAAATACAAATGAATTAGAAATAATGGAAGGAGTTAAAGGGAAGAAAGCTTCCTAAGGTAAGTAATTCCCCATTTACGTAGTCGAAGACTACCTACAAGCTTACTATAAAATTCCCTAGTATTTTGATCTCAATTTTGGACTTTCATTTGTTAGAATAGTGGGCACCACTAGTTTCTTCTCTTCAAAAATAAGTGAGTTTGAATTGGATAGTACTATATTTAAAATTATGCAATCTAAGGGTGCCTCGAATCAATTCTAGCCCAAACTGCTTTGAGGTGCATGCCTCATGTTTTTCTAGTGAGGCTTAAACCTTACATTTGGTGAGACACGCCTTAAGGCTCTCCTTACCTCAATGTCATTGAGACATGCACCTCTTAGTTTTAGATTTTTTTTTCTTTTTAATTTAATTTAATTTCATAACTTATAACTGATCTTACCAATTCAGACATGCCCCTTCATGCATGAACTTCCTCTTTCACGCACAAAACTCCTTTCCCACATGTTCGCCAATCTTTCCCTAGGTTGCCGCCTTGACCGACCATCCCTAGTGCCGTAGTTGAAATCGCTTGCTACCACCACTGCCCCTAATTGTTGTTTTCATTCTTACAAATTTTGTGATTGTGATGCTTATGCTTCAAAATGTCATGTGGCTTGCGTCTCAACTCAATGATGGAAAATGTAACATATCAGAAATTACAAAATAGCTTATACCCTTATTAACGGGGAGTCTAGAAACCTCTTCAAATGTTTTAATGGCATTCACAAGTCTCTAAGGAGAAGGTTTACTGCCTTAAATAAAAATGAGGATATTATTAAGGCAAGTCAAGTGATTTTCCAAGAACATTTAGCCTTAAAACACATTGAAGGGTAGACATAACAAAGCTTTTGCAGGCTTCTCCTTTCTTAACCTGTTAATAGATTTAATAATCCAATACTAGTGTCATCCAACATGATTGGAAATCGGTATTAAAAAATGTAAGTTTGGTTAGATTCCGTACAAAAACCAAAACATGCCTTCAAAACAAAATCCCAAGTTATTCATCATAAGTTTTTTGTAAGTCTAATTTGAACATAACGTTTCTTCACTTAACATTACAATTAATCTGATAAAGAAACTTCGAGCTAAAAGAATTTAATCACAAATTTCTTACCATAAATAAAATAACCATGTTTTGGGAAGTACGAGTTATGTATGATAGACTCCAACCTTTTGGATGGTAATTTGAAAGGAATTTATCAATTGTTGTAAATAGGTTGATGGATTTGTAATATTTCCTACAAATAGGTTTAGGGGACTTTAGACACTATGACAATAAAGTAGTAGAAATGATTTAGGTATGAAAAATGCACGAAACAATATTAGAACAAATTCATCAAAGTTTTCATTAATGAATTTTGAGCACTATTGATTGACAAGGCCTATGAAATCATTAGGCTTAATAGATTTATCTTTATTTATTTCAAATACCTTTTTTTAAGTTCTTCATGCAAAGTTAGTTCAATACGGATTCATTACACCATTAATTAATTAGGTTAGGAGTCAATGAAGTATAAAGATTATATGAAAAATTATTATAAGCACTAAATGTCATTAAAATATTTTATGATAGAGCTTTTAATGTGTTCAAAGCCTTTGGTTTGAGATCCATTCTCTTCTTGAATTTTTTTGATTTCATTAGAAGAAATTTTTTTTTTTTTGACAAAATTATGAAATAATTTGGTTTTCCAACCCCTATTTAATTCTATCATATTATCCTTATATTTATTTAGAAATGAAAAAAATCTTTAACTGTACATTTTTGAAGGTTGATATTATCTTTTGTCAAACCATAGTTTTGGAGTTAGGTTTTAGAAATTATAAATTCTTTTTCAACCACTTTATATCAGCACCAAAGATCTCCAAATTATATTTTTATTCAACCATTTGAGATTCAATTTTTTATCTCTCATGTTTAACCCGAAGTTTAACTAATCCAAAGATTTTATAAGGAGCAGACCAATTCTTTTTTACAAATTCTTTAAAATTGTTTGCATGGTCCACTAATTTTGAAACTCGAAAGGAGGATAAACCACACAAAATTTGTAGAAATTTCCAAAAGCAAAGGCAAATTATAATATTTAGTTTTGCTCAAGTGGGTAGCATCAGTTATATCAAACTTAATTATTTAGGATGCTGAAAGAAGAACCTATCTGTACGAAATACTTATGTTTGTCCTAGTGAATTTTTTGTCAACCTAACGTTTGAGAGATTTCTATCTCGTACAACCTTGGGAAACTCATCTTCATTATTAGAGATCATGATATTAAATTATTAATAGATTGATTTCCAGTTGAAGTAAAACTCTCTTTTCGCCTCTTTAGTTTTATTATAGAAGTTAAAAAGTAGCCCTTGAAATCTAATGATGGGTTTTAAAGAGTTAATCCTCTCATAAGTCATAGGTTCAATTAAAACCGAAAGCTAGGATTTATGATTTTTTATCAGTTTTTTTGTTGATTTTTTTTAAGGTGTTTTGAAAGCTGTGCTAATGTTCCAAATCGATGATTTTACCATTAATAGATGATAACAATGTTGCATATGCTCCAGTCAACCTAGAAGAATTTGGTGCAATATTGTTCCCCACTTTGTTTTTTGTCATTATTTTCATAGAAGGATTTTTGTAAGGGATAGAGATGAGATATTGAGAAAATGTTGAATTTGAAATCATCTCACAATACTACAGCTTTTGCAAATTTTTTTGCCGTAATATTTTGATTGCTTCAAAGCTTATCCGTAATTGAGGAAACTATAGGCTTTTAATTTGGACAGTTGGGTCCACAAAGAACAGATAAATAATCAAATTTATCATTGCTTATCGTGGATGCTGCTCAACTTTCTTTTTTTTTTTTTTTTGGAAATTCGGAAGAGAATTTTATTAATTTCAAAATAAGGATATAATCTCCGGGTGGAGGTACCTGCCATGCCCAAAATACAATGCACATAAATGAAAACCTATGGAACTATCACCGATAGGGACAAAGCACAGAAAAAGCAAAAGAACAAACCACACTTACGAGAGAAAAATAAAAGAGATAATAATGGCGCAGTGACATAAGAGATTGATCCGAATAAAAAGAACATCCATAAGTTTAAGCTAGACATAGCAAAAGAGTCATCACTAAGCTCCCAAGACAGTAAGCAGAAGTAAGGAGAACCAAACCCGAAAAGACCAACCAGAAAACAAGCAAAAAATCAACTTGTGCACAACATAAATGGGCCAGCCTACACAACACTTGATCGAAATGGTTAGCAAAGCATCAAAGAGAAAGGGAAAAACAAAGGAACCAAAGAATCATAAATTTGTTTTAACGACTTATCAGCAAAATAGAAAGTTATTTTGGACATCACATAAAGAGAGGCAATCATGAAAAAGCTTCATACCAAGAACTTTACTATTGTGGACATCAAATACAGTGGAGCATATTAAAAAAGACACTAAGATATACCATCCACCAATTGATAGAGATAATATGCTAATGAATCCCATCTCTCAACATAAGATAAATTACCACTTCGTCATACGAAATCAAAAAGTGCCACAAATAAGTAATACCTGAAAGATGCCACTCAGATGTATCATGGTGGTAAAACACAATAATTATTCAAATTTGATTGGTACAGTGCATCTTACTGTCATGAAAACTAGTGCTAAAATATTAGGTGTTAGGGATGGGAGACCCCATCACATTAATTAAGCAGAGCACTGGTTTATTTTCTTATTACAACTTTAGGGCTCTGTATTTTATTTTATTGGTATGGAAAATTATGGCTTGTTTTCTCTTGCATTTTGCTTTCAATTCTTATCTATTGTAGCATGCTGTGGTATTTTGTAGAAATTGCTGAAAGAAAAAACTACAATTTTTAAATGTCTAAATACAAGAAGGCTTTGATAGAGGACAAATTGGAGAAGCATTTTCCTACAATTTTACCATCTTCCTTCTGTTGCAGTGGTTGTTGAATCTTTTGATTCATTATGAATTGTGGAATTATTTCTCCAATGGTGTTTTAATTTTTATTATATCCTGTCTTACCTGTTATTGATATTACTTTTCAACTGCAAAATATCTAACACATCTTAAGATCCAAGACTATTACTTGTTTTTTCTACTTTGCATGATGCTTTACGTTGTTTATTGCTCCAGGTATGAGAAGTATCATCTCCAAATTGGAGGTGAAGAGGAAACAAGGAAAACTAACTACAGTGATATGGCAAGTAATTCAATTATATCCTCTTCCTTTACTCGAGCTTTGGTTTTCTAGTTTACTTGTATTTCATTATGAACACTAGTTATAGGCTACACTAGAGCTACTTATAGGCTATATCTTGCCATTGATATCTGAATGGTGCACATTTTGTGTTTTGAGTATGCATTAGCTCCAACTAGTCTACTTGTACGAATATTATCACATTCTCATGATAGATATGAATGAAAAAAGGATTACTAATTCTAATCCTAAATAGTTTGTTTGATTCAAATGATGATCATAAAGATGTCATGACAGGGGTTTGATATGTGTAGATATGGAGGAGAATTTTGTAATATATATTTTTAATATTTTATCACTTCACGCGTTCATAAATCTTATGCTTAACATTGCACTCTTAAATATTAGTTTATAATATCCTATAAATACTACGACTTTTTAGTACCAGACATTTTCATTTATAATTATAAAATAACTACACATTCTAGGCGAGTTTTCATTTTTTCAAGATTTTTCATTCATTAAGACGGTTAATAGTTGTATTGGATAGTTTAGAATTGGATTAATTGTTATTGTGTGTCAAGTTAGTTCATAGGTAAATAATGTTTATTAGGTAGTTAATAGGTGGTGAATGTTTCCTTAGAAGTCCTTGCATAACTATAAATACTATCCATAAAAAAGTGTTAAGGTATCAATTAACGAAATGAAATAGCTTTTTTCTTTATGTTATGGTTCTTTTTTCTTCCCCTCCCAATTTCTGAAGGTACCTACATTCTTGAATTTGCCATTTATCCCCCTTCATCGCTGTATTTTGACAAGCTCAACACTAGGTTCGTATCAATAGTGTTTTTTTTTAACCTCCCTTCTAGTGGCCCATCACATCTTAACTAGTAACGAACTCCCACAATCACCCCAAATGTGACATTTATTTCACCCAAATACCAAAAACAATCTAGATCCCATTCTCAATAGTCCTTTAATGAATCTCTATCAAAATCCACTAACAGCGACCCCTTTTGACATTTCTAGATCAATCAGTTCGCAATTAGATCTTTCCAAGCATCATTCGCAGATCCATTGTTACTTCTAGCCTATCTCCTAAATCTTTCTGTCACGACTTCCTTTCCTAAACTAGGTCCACCTATACATCCAAGTCTATTGCTCGTTCTCCCTTTATCATCCAATTATGCATCCTCCATTTCAAATATGCTGCCATTTTCATCACTGTTCTTCCAATTGCCAGTTCCTCAACGATCGCCTTCACAGGTCTTGCTTGACCTTTCATTTTGAGTTTCTGTCTAGGTCTCGCCATTTTTTGTCTTTTGTCTCACTCGATCTTGAAAGTAAGGTCAGATTTGAAGGGTTGCAATGTTCTAGGGTTAATAATTGTAATAGAAGTTTAGATTTGGACTAAAGACCCTTGTAGGTCATGGTAGTACATAATTATTGGTTATTAGATAATTAATATGTAATGAATGTGTCCTCTAGAGCCCTTCTATTTTTATAAATACTCTAGTGGGGTTTATTGGGGTATCAGTAATCAAATGAAATGGTAGTCTTCTTTATAATTCTGATTCTTTCTTCTACCTCTAAATTTTTGGAGTTGCCGACATTGTAGAATCTGCTATTTATCCTCCTTTTTTCTATACTTTGGTAACCTCCAATTGGTCTTTACCATTCATCCTTTTTTGCAAGTTTTGTCTTATAATTTTTAAGTTTTTTCATTCACGGTGTATTGTTTTCAGAGTTCCATGTATTGTGATGAGCTGTCTTGTGTTTTTTTCCATATAATGAGTTATTCCACTACTTTCATTTAAACCAAAGATTCTTTTGCTCAACAATTTCTTGGTAGCTTTATTTCCTTGACTAAAATGTTACTAGTGTTTTATAGCAACATGTCAGGCTTCAACTCGTTTTAATTTTTTTGTTTTTTTTTGTTTTTGGTTTCATCTAATGGTGGTTTGAAATTAGATTATTCCCTTGATGGCTTTTAGGCTGGCTATATATTACACTGTCACCACTTTGAGATTGGTGTTATAGCTCTACATGTACTTTTAGTTGTCTATTTTAATTTTGTTATAAAATTTAGATCACTTGCTCAAGTGATTGTCAATAGTTTGACCAAATGCCCAAAACAAGTTGGTATCTTTGTTGTATTTTAAAATGATCAAGTCCACCTCACTCTTATTATTGTTGTTTCTGAAAGTTCTTGGACTTCAATCAATTGGGGAAGATTTTCTTTGGGTGCATATCGGGAAAACTCTTCTGTCTCCTTGTTTTCCTGTTTATACAATTATGGTAGATGAAAGTATGTTTAATATTTCATGGAAGAGGAAGAGTTTAGTGCATGACTTGTGACTAGAAAACTAGAAAGTTTATAGACTAGAAAACTCTTCTGCTGTCATTCTTATATTGATCTAAGAATAATCTAGAATATTTTGGTTGCTATATTTCATGAACATTTTCATTCTATTGTAGTTTACTTTCTTTAAGTACATGCTGATGTTTTATAAATTTTTTTGATGTCTTTATCATGATATGCATTAATGATTTTTATGTATTTCAGGTAAATAAATACTATGATCTTGCAACCAGCTTTTATGAATTTGGCTGGGGTGAATCTTTCCACTTTGCTGCCAGGTTAGACAAACTATTGCGGCAAAAGTCACTCACACAAATCTATATTTATATAGATAGATATAGATATATATAGATATATAGATAAATATTTTATGTACATGTACATCCACATCTCTATATATGATTATACATATAGATATATCTATTGGATTGATATTGATGAGTTATCACTTAAGATAGGTCCATATGTGAAAAACATATTTCATTTAGCACTTTACAATCTTTCCATCAAGGTCCTTGATCATGAGGTAGTTGATGGGATGGTTGCAGATTAGTGCCTCTTGGATATTTACCTCTTTTCTCTGATTTGCACTAACCGAACCAAAGATTGGGTAGCTGATGGCCTATAAGTGCACCAATAAGCCATTTTCTCCATTTCATCTTCTACTCAACACATACACAAAAAGATAAGATGGGAATATTGTTAGGTTAACCAGTTGCCAAACACTCATCTTCCCGTCTTTCTCTCTTATAAATTGGATCCATCATGGAGGTGGAGAGTTCATTGACCTATGGCTTCTCCTCACACATACCCCCTACTAAACCTCCTCCCCAATTTCTTTTTTCTTCTAATGCCCATCTTCGTCTGCGCAAAATGAATGGATTGATCAAACCTTTGGCCACTTTTTCTCCTTCACCTATTTTTTTTTCCTTCTTCCCTCTCTTCCTATTTCCTCCACTTCTTATGAGCCATGCATCTCTTCCCTTCCCCCCCTCCATATTTCCCTTTCTGCCTCCTTTTTTCTCCCCATTAATTCTAATCGGGTTTACTTGATCATGTCTAATAATAAACTATAATGACTTAGTTATCAAGTAATTGTATAAATACTAAACATTTAGGGCATTTACATAAGTACGTACCACCCAACTTTTTATGTATTTACATATCTAACACATATACTTTAGTTTTTACATTTATGCCACCCAAATCTTTCATATGACATAAAAAAATGTTGGGATTATACACTTGGACTTCAATTGTTTACAAATAAAACTATGCCGCGAAAATAAAAAGATCACAGCCATTTGAGAAATTCAGAACAAAGTAGTCATGCGCATGCAAACAATCTATGCAAATGATATCCTTCATAATTTCATATAACTCAACTATAATGTATTAATTATTTCATATTATGAGATAATAAGCATTGGTATTGAAATGACCGATAAATTTAATAATAGAACAATCAATTGTATTAATCAAACTCAATTAACAACCAATAGAACTAATTTAGAAGATATATCAAAGTAATGCTATAATTTAAGAATATGAGTACTCATCTTTATGATGATTTTTGAGCTTGAATTTGTCTTGAAGTTAACTCTTATAAAATTGGAAGCCTAAACATGCATATTCAAATTACAAAATTTTAATTAGTTATAATTAAGTATTAAATTTATATCATTTAAGTATCAAATTTCTATTATTTTACTTATAAAGAGGTCCTAAATGAATTCATTACTTAAATTTTTTCTTACCGAAGTTTGTGTGGGTCCATTTTCCTCCGGTTCGCATACTTTGCCTCCTTTCCCTCCAAACTGAATTTACATATCTCGAGTTTTAATTCAATTTTAATTTTCTATTGACATAATTTACACACTCGAAACACACACAAAGATAAAAACAAACAACGCACGCACGCACGCACGCCCGCCCGCTTGCCCGCCCGCACGTGCATTCAAAGTAGAAATTGCCAAACATCATCTTTTGAAACGATTTAAGACATTTTTGTTGTCGTGGCGCATCATGCGCCAGTTCTAAAAACTAAACCATTTCAATTTTGATCCAATAAATTCTCATTTTTTCAAATTATTCAGGTGACGTGCGTGCGTGCGTGAATAATACACGTGCACAATTATCCAATAAATCCAATAAATTGTTACCATATAGTATTAAAACCTTAACTTTTAATAATACGCACGCATAACTTTTATTTATATAAGTTTTATTAAATAACTTAATTGAAATATTAAAACCTTAACTATTTTATTTATTTTATTTTATTTTATTTTTTTTCGATCGAGCCCTAACCTGTAGCCACGCAATACTTCTTCCCTCATGAACGCACGAATTTCGCCGCACCTTCCTCCCTTTCTTCTCCTTCAGCTCGGTTGATCGAGATTGAGCGATTATAACACACAAGTATGCTCTTCTGCACGAGCTCTCGACGTCAGCTTGTTTTCGTCTGTTACAATCTCAATTCGTCCTCCTATGTGATACTCCTTCCTTTCCTCTTATTCTTCTTCCTTGGTAGGCTAGGGTAAGACATCGTCATCCGTTGCCTCCGACTACGAGGAAGCCCGAACATGAGTCGTCCGACTTACTTGTAAGTTTTTGCCTCCCTCACGACAATTTATTAGCGAACTTCACTTCTTCAACTTCCGACCCCTTTCACTTCAGCTCCCTCTCCCACTTTCATTCATTTAACTAATCCCTCCTTCCATCTTCCTCTGTTCAATTGCCTGACTCTTCATTTCTTTTTCCGAATTCTTTGTTTCCACTCCCCCTTGTAAAACAGAACTTTTACATACCATTGCTCCAGATCAAGGGCTTAAGTCTCCTAACTGGCGGCGAACCACTCCCAGGCGCGAGGTTGCAGCCTGCTATGTTTTGAGACACGAGAAAAAGAACCAGTGATGCTTCCGCGCCACTTCCAAGCACACGGGTGCCCCTCGCTCAGGATCCAATCACGGGTGTGCCTCCGATGGCACGGAGGCTCCACTCTGCTCTGGCGTCTAGGCTCCCTTGTTGCGGTTGGCTCCAAACTGGTTCTACAACTCAATAATACCCCGCTGGGAATCTGATTGCGCTTTCATCTGTACCATCTTCATAGACATGTACTATAGTGTGGCTTACCTTTGATCTCAATCTTCTTGGACTCCAACTAAAATTAAGCGTAAATTTAGTTTCTCGATTGTCACCACCTTAGTCAACTATCCGCATGATTCTAAGTTGTATGTATCATCTTCATGAATAAATGCTCATCATTTAGGAGAGTACGGATAAATGAATACCTCAGCGGAATATGCTTTGTCCTGATATGAAATACTACATTCTTTACAAGTTGAACAACACTCATAATATCACTCTGAAGTTTTTTAATCCCTTGCTCCTTGCCCTGTTCTGTCATAAAACTCTGCAGCCAAACCATCTCCTTACTAGTTTCAATAATAGCAATGGATTTGGCTTCCGTAGTTGAATGTGCAATATCTTTTGCAACATTGAAACCCAACTCACTACCATGTTCCCCGAAGTCAAGACATACTTTGTTGCACCTCTACCATCTATATCTTCTGTTAGATTTAAATGTATAAATCTCTATTAACTGATCCTTATAATTCCAAAGCAAAGTGTCGTTGACTGTTACCCTCAAATATCTAAGAATCCCCTTCACCGTCTCCCATCAATACTTTATGAGATTACCCATGTACTCACTGCTTACTCTCAATACATATGTAATATCTGGTCTCGTATGTATCATAACATATATTAGACAACCGACTATTGAAGCATACAAGGTTTTGCTTATCTGTGCTTACTCTGTAGACCCACTTATTGTATAGTGCTCTTTTGTCATCTGGTAATATCGTCAAATCCCATGTTTGATTTAATTTTAGTGACCGTATATCATCTTTGACAAGCTCCCACTCCTTGAAATCTTCAACATGAGTGATCTTTTCATAGCACTATGATTCACCACTATGTGTTAGCAACAAATAGTGTAAGGAGAATACCTATGTATCGGTCATGTCACTCTGTTGGGCATAATTTCAATAGCAGGTGATCGAGAAACTTCTTGTGTTTCATTTGATGGAACACTTATTCTTTATTGTTCGGATCACCAATATCTACCATCTCGATTATGTAGACTCTTTAGACATAACTGACAGGCAATCCTGAATTTGGCTTCCATCTTGTACATCTTCATTTCATTATAACATCTCTGAACTATTGATTATGATAATTCTAGAATTTGCACTCAAATTTATCTGAGTCATAAACAATGAAAGAGCACTAGACATGAACTTTATAATTGCTCCGAGCCATCGTCATTTTTCTTTGGTCATCATCCACAAATTACTTGTGAAAGTAGTTATGTATCCTGATTTTGCCAGTTGGCTCACCGAGATTAGATTTCTCTTTAGATTTAGAATTTGTTTGACTTCACTGAGTTTTCAGACTGTTCTATTTGACAGCTTGATATCGACATCATCATTTTCTATAACATTGCATGTCTTATTATCTCGTGTGTAAACATTCCCTAAATTATTCGGAGTTCAATTTTTAAACACCTCTTTGTTGGGGCATGCATGAAAAGCACCTGAATCTACTATCTAAGATTCAACACTGGCTAGGGATAAATCAGGGACTCACCTTGGATCTCGCTTGTGGAGACATTTGCAGAGAGATTCTTGTTTTGATCTCCACCATCAGCCTTCCTTGGAGCTTTACAATTCTTACAATAATATTTATTTCTGTAGTTAAAGATTCATCGCCTTTCAAAATTCACCACTGTCACCTCTTCCTGACCTAGGCTTTTCTCTCTCGACTTGAATCTGTCTATGCCTATATTCCTGTCCAGATTCCTTCCTTATTTTCAACATTCAATTCAAAAGTTAAAGAATTATCGCTCGCTGCTGTTCTGCGAATTTCTTCATTCAACACTAACTCCATGATATTATCGAAGTTCAAATTTATATTACCTGATAAGTTACAACCGTGATCAATTCACCCCAGCTATCTGGCAATGAAAATATAATTAATAGTGTCCTGTCATCTTCATCAAATTTTGATGCCCACAAAATCCAACTGACGTCATAGTGTTGAAAGTATTAAAATACTCGGTCATCAAATTACCTTCCACAGTCTTCATGTTAAATAATCTCTTTTCATCAGAAAAAATCTTATTTGAGGTTGAAGGTTTCTCATAAATCATTGTCATTGCCGCCGTGAGACCCACCATAAATTTCCACTATCTTGAAAGCAACATATGAAGAAAGTGAATGATGGATTGAAACTCGGGCTATTAGATCCAACACTTCCCATTCTTTCAAAGTCATGGCTTTAGGCTTTTTAGTGATTAATTTTAGTG
Organism: Phalaenopsis hybrid cultivar; assembly: GCA_002079205.1. Classification (NCBI taxonomy): domain Eukaryota; kingdom Viridiplantae; phylum Streptophyta; class Magnoliopsida; order Asparagales; family Orchidaceae; genus Phalaenopsis; species Phalaenopsis hybrid cultivar. The sequence continues at coordinate 93,066 of JXCR01053361.1, forward strand.
GTCGATTCAATTTCTTTTGATACAATAAATTTTCAGCTTGTATTTTTTAGAATGCAAATTTTGATCCATTGAAATTCTTTATTTTGTACCTCACTTTGTCTGCTATTGCTCCCACCCAATTACAAGAACTTCAGAAAAGAACCTTGCTTTGATACCACTTGTTGGGATGATAAACTTGCGGTTCAATTGATTTACAATTAAAACAACACCGCGAAAAAAAAATGATCGCACCGATTTGAGAAATTATATCGAACAAAAATGCACAACAAAGTTATCCCAGAAAAACTCCAATATTTAATGTGAAAAAACTTGATAATGGGAAAAAAACTACGAAAGCCAAATCACACCAAAATTCCATAATGAAAAAATCAAGAGAAATATATAGATTTTACACCACTTAGTTCAACTCTATTTCTGAAACTTACAACAACTTTGGGATGCTCCTTCTCTCTCAATCACACGAAAGAAATCTCCAATATCCTTCTTCGACACTTCACCGCTCCATGCAAAAACATCATTTGAGTTCTTTCTTGCAAGAGAGTTCTTCACGTAAGAAAAATACAGTACCATCAATACTATCCCTTCAAATCGAGGGCCTAAGTTCATAACGGGAGACGAAAGGCTTTTTTTGTGCCCCCACCACTCTCCAATGCGGGGGTGTCACCCACTCTGTTTCGGCTCCCACCACTCTCCAATGTTGGGGTGTCACCCACTCTGTTCTGGAGCACTAGACAGAAGAACTCGCTCTCAACCACACCTATGGATGTAAACGAGCCGAGCTTGAGCAAGCCTAACGTTTTTTTGTATTTGGCTCGTTTAAATTTTTTTTGTTCGTGTTCAAAATGCCTCTTGAACCACTTGTTTGTGTTCAACTCAATTCAAAACCTTTTGTTGGAATTAAGCTTATATTTAATTCAAACACCTTATTTAATATAATTTAATTATTATTAAAATTTAAAAAGTAAATTTTGTTTACAGAACCGGCTTGCAATTCATATGCTTAATTTCCGGCTCAAATTTTTCTTGTGAAGGAAAGGCTTAGCTTCTGCTATACAGAACTTTTTTAAGGCCTTCCCCTCCACCTTCACGATGTGGGACGAAAGTGCGAGATTACGATGGTCCACGGAATGCATGCGGTCTTGTCCTCCCAATTCATTTTGGTTTATCAAGTTAAAAGCCACGCCACGGAATTGCATGAGGGTGCCTTTCCCATCTCCCTGTAGCCAAGCCAATAAACTTAAAAGTGACTTTTAACCTTTAGGCCCATTTACATACAAACCACCCAAATTTTTTTTATTTACATATCCAACACCTAAACTTATATATTTCTTTTATAATTATACTACCAAAATATAATTTAAGAGTACAAAATTTAGCATTTTTAATAAATTTAAAAAATTAATATTAAAAAGATATAATTAAATATAATTATTTATTATTTAATTATTTCGAGCCAAGGCGAACATAATTGAACAAATGTTTGTTCGTGTTCGGCTCAGTTACATTTCAAGCTTAAAAATTTATTTATGCTTAACTTATTGTGCATAACGAACGAGCGAAACACGAGCTGTTTGCGAATGACGAGCCATTTTGACAACCCTAATTGTGCCACTTCCAAGTGCGGGGGCGCCACTCTACCTTGGCTCCTAGGCACCCTTGCTATGGCTGGCTCCAATCAGGCTCCACAACTCAACAAAAATACCACCATTCTAACTTTTGAAAAGTAAAATACACCTTTTCAAGCATACTTAAGGTGGACGTGTAAAAATTGAATTTTAGGTGTTAGATAGATAAATACATAGGAATATGGTGGTATGTAAGTAAATCTTCCAAAAAATTTATGAAGTCTTGCTGGAATCTAAATGAGACATTTTTAAGACCATATGAACCTATGTGAAATGACTCTTATAACTCAAGGACAAATGTAATTTATTCTTCAATCTTTGTAAGACTAAAGTTATGCTAATTTATTTGTGTGCGAAGATGGAAAGGTGAATCATTAAGGGAAAGCATCAAACGCCATGAGCATTTTCTTGCCCTTCAATTAGGTCTCAAAAGAGGAATGAAGGTATTACATACACCTATTATGCGTGCATGCTATTATTTATTTGAATTTCTGAATATTATGGATTATTGATGAAACTTTTCGTTTGCTTGTTAATATAGGTATTAGATGTTGGATGTGGAATTGGTGGACCTATGAGGGAAATATCTCGATTCAGGTGATACATTTTTCTTTAGTTTTTTTTTTTTTTCTTAAGCTTATTGAAGTTTCTCAACTTTCTTCTAATTTTTGTGTTATCTCGAACACCTATACTTTGATATTTACTTATATCATACGTAGATTTTTAATATGACAAAAAATATTACTAATATTAAATTTTCTAAGTAAAATAACATATTCCTATGAATATTTTTTGATGTGATTGTGACACCAAAGGTCTAGATATCTAAATATCAAAGTTTAGATGTTAGATATGTAGATACATAAGAATCGTTTTAACAAGTGTGACATAATATTTGCTTCAACAAGTGTTATTTGATAGCGGTTATGGTGATAAGAATCTTACTTTCGGACTAATTGCAGCTTAGCGTCTATTACTGGGTTGAACAACAATGAATACCAGATAGCCAGGGGCACTGTAAGTATATTTTGTTGCTGGTTGCTCATCAATGTAATTTTTGCAGCTGACACGTTGCTTTGTTTAAAATAAAAGTTTAACTGCAGCAACTTATTAAGTTTTGAGGTTATTCACTTTCTATTGACAGATACTTATATTCTTTTATCATTTTTCAGGAGTTAAACCGCCTTGCTGGGCTGAGCAACTCTTGCAATTTCGTGAAGGTTCACTTCAACGTTTTATTTTATTTTTTTTGTTTTTTCCCCCTATATGGATCAGTGAAGCAATTTCTTGTCTATTTTAATGTCATGTTGTCCAACTAATGTCTGCCTGAAAGCTTCACCATTTTTGGCATGTTTATGATATATTTGTTAGCTTCTATGTAATATGTTGATTTTTTATACATATTTTTTATGATTTAATAGGTCTTTATTCTTAATGCAGGCTGATTTTATGAAAATGCCTTTCCCTGACAATACCTTTGATGCTATATATGCCATAGAAGCAACCTGTCATGCTCCTGATGCTGTACTTATTCACTAAGCTTTTAATCTTTTGCTCCAATCCATCCTTTTGAGCGTGTTTTATTGCTGGCATGGAGACTGATACTTTGTGTTTTTTGTTTGGGCCATTTACATACATACCACCCAATTCTTATGTATTTACATATCTTAACACAACCTTTATTTTTTTTTAACATTTATATCACCCAAAAATTTCTCATCACATAAAAAATACCACAATTTTAATTTTTAAAAAGTGAAATACACCTATTTATGCAGAGGTGAGTGGCATATATGTAAAAATTGAAGTTTTAAGTGTTAGATATGTACATACGTAAGAATTAAGTGGGATGTATGTATATCCTTCTGCTTGTTTTTGTTTAGCTTGGATGTTACAAGGAGATATACAGGGTATTGAAGCCCGGGCAGTGCTTTGCTGCTTATGAATGGTGCTTGACTGAACATTATGACCCCAGCAATGAAAGTCATAAGAAGATAAAGGCAGAGATTGAGATTGGTGATGGACTTCCTGACATAAGATCAGCACATCAATGCCTTGATGCCTTAAAACAAGCCGGATTTGAGGTAAAAATCCTGAGAATAACAAAGAAAATAGGGGTTATTACGAATATTAACCATGACTTACATTATTGAAGATCATCTGGGAGAAGGATCTCTCGCTCGATTCGCCTTTACCATGGTATTTGCCATTGGATACCAGACATTTCTCCTTGAGCAGCTTCCGCTTGACAGCTTTCGGACGATTCATCACAAGAACAATGGTGAGAATATTCTTTTTTCTGGTAATGCAGAACATCAACAATCACCTTTTTCATNTCCTGACAATAACAAAGAAAATAGGGGTTATTACGAATATTAACCATGACTTATATTATTGAAGATCATCTGGGAGAAGGATCTCTCGCTCGATTCTCCTTTACCATGGTATTTGCCATTGGATACCAGCCATTTCTCCTTGAGCAGCTTCCGCTTGACAGCTTTCGGACGTTTCATCACAAGAACAATGGTGAGAATATTCTTTTTTCTGGTAATGCAGAACATCAACAATCACCTTTTTCATATTATTCTGAAGGCAGTTTTGTTTTTATTTTTTTTTGGCTTTTTTAGGTTCAGACGCTAGAATTTCTGCGTCTTGCTCCAGCAGGAAGTATGCGAGTTTCGTCATTCTTAGAGAAGGCTGCAGAAGGTCTGGTAGATGGCGGAAGGTTAGTCTAAAATTATCATTNTCTGGTAATGCACAACATCAACAATCACCCTTTTCATATTATTCTGAAGGCAGTTTTGTTTCTATTTTTTTTTGGCTTTTTTAGGTTCAGACGCTAGAATTTCTGCGTCTAGCTCCAGCAGGAAGTATGAGAGTTTCGTCATTCTTAGAGAAGGCTGCAGAAGGTCTGGTAGATGGCGGAAGGTTAGTCTAAAACTTATCATTCTTAGAGAAGGCTGCAAATGGTTTGATTGAAATGAAATGAACTTGTTAAGTTGGATTTGGAAAAAATTAGGAAGTATTAAGAGATCATTATATAGAAAGGGCTGGTGAGGATAACATCTATTGAAAATGTGATAATGATATATATATATATATATATATATATATAATGAAATAAANCTTCTTAGAGAAGGCTGCAAAATTTTTGATTGAAATGAAATGAAATTGTTAAGGTGGATTTGGAAAAATTAGAAAGGATTAAAAATCATTATATAGNTTATCATTCTTAGAGAAGGCTGCAAAAGGTTTGATTGAAATGAAATGAAATTGTTAAGGTGGATTTGGAAAAATTAGAAAGGATTAAAAATCATTATATAGAAAGGGATGATGAGGATAGCATCTATTGAAAATGTGATAATGAAATAAATTAATTCAAAATATTTTATTATACTCACATGAAGGGTTAACAATTTAGGATAGAAGTTGTGTGCCAAAAGAGTGCTACANGTGAGGATGGCATCTATTGAAAATGTGATAATGAAATATATATATATATATATAATGAAATAAATTAATTTAAAATATTTTATTATACTCACATGAAGGGTTAACAATTTAGGATAGAAGTTGTGTGCCAAAAGAGTGCTACAATATGGATTTAATACGTCATGTAACACTCAATAAATAATAAGAATGAATAAAGAATAACAATTGATAAAATCAATTCAAAATAGTTGGATTGATAATATTATGTTGTCTACTGAATTACTTACTGATCAAGGGATGGTGTGGTTTATTTGTCCAGGATGGAGATCTTCACTCCCATGTACTTCTTTTTGGCCCGGAAGCCTCTCTCAGAATCATGAGGAATAGAACTAATGGAGAGGACATTAATGAGAAATCAGAATTGCTGTCGAAGATGATCTCTTCATCGCCATTTGAAGTCCACCCTGTGCGCGTAAGATCAAGAAAAATATGTCTGTATGTGTGCGACTGTTTTTTCATCATTTTGCTATGAGCATTTTCATACATTCTGAAATGTTTTATGATACTGTCTGTACCATTTCATGTTTTTGGTGCAATTTCTTTTACATTTTTTTTTTTGGTTTAATTGAATTTGTAGGGTGCTAAATTAATAAGTTGTGTATTTGAAAATTTCAGCATGAAATATTCATGATTATGATTTCATGTAAAAATTTTTATTTTANAAGATTAAGAAAAATATGTTTGTATGTGTGCGACTGTTTTTTCATCATTTTGCTATGAACATTTTCATACATTCTGAAATGTTTTATAATACTGTCTGTACCATTTCATGTTTTTGGTGCAATTTCTTTTACATTTTTTTTTTTTTTTTGTTTAATTGAATTTGTAGGGTGCTAAATTTATAAGTTGTGTATTTGAAAATTTCAGCATGAAATATTCATGATTATGATTTCATGTAAAAATTTTTATTTTAATTGTCGTTCAAATAATTTAAGTTAATTCTAACATGAGTTTTATTTATATATTTATACATTAATATTTATTATAGTATTAATATATTAATAATATTTTACAAATTAAAGTAAGATTTGCATTCTTATGTCCCGACCCATGCATGATGATATGCATGATAAGATGCAAATGCATGGGAATTGGGTGGTATATATGTAAATGCCCTACATATAAATATATTACAATTATAAATTGCTGAAGATTGGGGCGGTGCCTCGTAAAGGAAAAATTATTCGGTCCGACCACCGCATGTTCTCTGCATGCGGTAGCAAATGAAAAATTAACACGTGTAATNTTAATATTGTAAGAACGTATGATCATATATAATTATATAAATAGAAAGATTTGCATTCTTATGTCCTAACCTATGCATGATGATATGCATGATAATGTGCAAATGCATGGGAATTGGGTGGTATGTATGTAAATGCCCTACATATAAATGTATTACAATTATAAATTGCTGGAGATAGGGGCGGTGCCTCGTAAAGAAAAAGGCCAGTATGCGGTACATATGTAAATGTCCTACATATAAATATATCACAATTATAAATTGTTGGTGATAGGGGCGGTGCCTCGTAAGGAAAGACCAGTATGGGGGTGAAGGNTGTCATGTAACACTCAATAATAAGAATGAATAAAGAATAACAATTGATAAAATCAATTCAAAATAGTTGGATTGATAATATATTATGTTGTGAACTGAATTACTTACTGATCAAGGGATGGTGTGGTTTATTTGTCCAGGATGGAGATCTTCACTCCCATGTACTTCTTTTTGGCCCGGAAGCCTCTTTCAGAATCATGAGGAATAAAACTAATGGAGAGGACATTAATGAGAAATCAGAATTGCTGTTGAAGATGATCTCTTCATCGCCATTTGAAGTCCACCCTGTGCGCGTGTTTTTTATTTTTTTATTTATTTTTATTTTTTTAAGATTAAGAAATATGTTTGTATGTGTGCGACTGTATTTTTATCATTTTGCTCTGCATCTTCATATGTTCTGAAATGTTTTATGATACTGTCTGTATCATTTCATGTTTTTGGTGCAATTTCTTTTACATTTTTTATTTTGTTTAATTGAATTTGTAGGGTGCTAAATTAATAAGCTGTGTATTTGAAAATTTCAGCATGAAATATTCATGATTATGATTTCATGTAAAAAAAAAATATTTTAATTGTCGTTCAAATAATATATGTTAATTCTAACATGAGTTGTATTTATATATTTATACATTAATAATTATTATAGTATTAATATATTAATAATATTTTACAAATTAAAGTAATATTTTAAGAACGTATGATCATATATAATTATATAAATAGAAAGAATTGGGTGGTATATATGCAAATGCCCTGCATATAAATATATTACAATTATAAATTGGTGGAGATAGGGGCGGTGCCTCGTAAAGAAAAAGGCTAGTATGCGTAGGAAGTGGGCGGTACATATGTACATGTCCAACATATGGATATATCACAATTATAAATTGTTGGTGATAGGGGCGGTGCCTCGTAAGGAAAGACCAGTATGGGGGTGAAGGCAGCTAGTTTGAAGATGACGAGTTCAAAGAATCTACGGGTCGTTAATTTTTGGCATCATTGTTACAACTCTTTAGACAGTATAATTTGTATATTTATAACATTTTAATGTTATAAATCTATACATAAAAAGTATATTTGACATTTAAGAATTAAAAAANTTTAATTTTTGGCATCAAATAATATGTATATTTATAACATTTTAATGTTATAAATCTATACATAAAAAGTATATTTGACATTTAAGAATTAAGAAAAGTGATTTTTATATGATGTAAAAGATCTGAGTGCTATGAACAAAATTATTAAAGAATTATGTGTTATTCATGTAAATGCCTCTAATAATTATAATTAAATTTGTCCATTTTCTTTAGAAATAATATATTTGCAATATCTACAACAATTAAAAATGTTATAGGGACCCCATATAGGTCCTACATGTTTATAGACTGATCCACATACCATAATAGTTAACCATTAAACATTTCAGCATTCATATATATACCTAATTCATAAAAAGCCCTCAATTTTTTTTATATAATTTACAAATTATAATATGTAAATTGAATAGATCTCCTAACAAGCTGAATTATACCCCTCTTCTAATGGAGAAAATATTGCATCAGGAATACTGATATAATTTCATGGGCGGTGGTAGTATTTAGATGTTAATGATAGTATTGTGATGTTATTTCACCAAAACAATATCACAACACTATTAATAACATCACTAATAATACCATCCACATCTATTCAAGATGTATGGCATCCCGATGTAATATTTTTTCCTTCTCTTTCTCTTAATACCCTTATTGTAAATCATGACAGAAGTTAAATTTTTTATTTTAAAACTAAATAAATTAATTGCATAAACAAATAAAGTATATATATATATATATATATATATGTATANCCGTCTAGTAATTTCAGTGTATCCAAAGGACTTTACATCTTTGGAGAGAATGTAGAT
>JXCR01053361.1:101666-161141 GCA_002079205.1 Phalaenopsis hybrid cultivar
ATATATATATATATATATATATATATATATATCAGAGAGTGTGTGTAACATATATTTATATATGTTTTATTACATAACTTTATTGAAATATTAAAACCTTAAGCTTAGTTTATTTTATTTTATTTTTTTCAATCTAGCCCTACCCTGTAGCCACACAATACTTCTTCCCTCACGAAAGCACGAACGTCGCTGTGCCTTCTTCCTCTCTTTCTTCTCCTTCGAGTCGGTTGATCGAGATCGAGCGATTACGACGCACAAGTATGCTTTCCCTCACGAGCTCTTGATGCCTGCACGCACAAGTATGCTTTCCCTCCTTTCATCTTCCTCTATTCAACTGCCCGACTCTTCATTTCTTTTCCTTGATTCTTCGTTTCCACTCCCCCTTATACAATAGAACTGTTGCATACCATCTCTTCGAATCAAGGGCTTACCACTCCTGGGAGTGGGGTTGCAACCTGCTATGTTTTGAGACATGGGACAAAAGAACTAGTGACGCTTCTGCACTACTTCCAAGCACTGGGGTGCCCCTCGCTCGGGATCCAAGCACGGGTGTGCCTCCCATGGCACGGAGGCTCCACTCTGCTCTGGCGTCGGGGCTCCCCTTTTTGCGGTTGGCTCTAATTTGGCCCCACAACTCAATAATCTCTCTCTTGGAAACTAATTGCGCTTTCATTTATTTACCTAACCCCTCCTTTCATCTTCCTCTTTTCAACTGCCCGATTCTTCATTTCTTTTCCCGGGTTCTTCGTTTTCACTCCCCCTTATACAATAGAACCGTTGCATACCATTGCTTTGAATCGAGGGCTTAAGTCTCTTAATTGGCGACGAACCACTCATGGGCGCGGGGTTGCAACCTGCTATGCTTTGAGACACGGGACAAAAGACCCAATGACGCTTCCGCGCTACTTCCAGGCACTGGGGTGCCCCTCGCTCAGGATCCAAGCACGGGTGTGCCTCCCATGGCACAGAGGCTCCACTCTACGCTAATTTGGCTCCACAACTCAATAATCTTTCACTTGGGGGCTGATTTCCTTTCATCTGTACCAACTTCATAGACATGTACTGTAGTGTGGCTTACCTTCGATCTCAATCTTCTTGGACTCCAACTGAAATTAAGCATAAATTTTGTTTCTCGATTGTCACCACCTTAGTCAACTATCTGCAGGATTCTGAGCTGTATGTATTATTTTCATGAATAACTACCCATCTTTTAGGAGAGTATCGATAAATGAATGCCTCAACTAAATAAACTTCTTCCTGACATGAAATACTTCATTTTTTACAAGATGAATAACACTCATACTATCACTCTGAAGCTTTCTAATCCCCAGATCCTTGCTCTGTTCTGTCATAAAACTCTGCAGCCAAACCATCTCTTTGCTAGTCTTTTAGTGATAGCAATGGATTTGGCTTCTGTAGTTGAATGTGCAATAATCTTTTGCAACTCCGAAGCTCAACTCACTACCATGTTTTCCAAAGTGAAGGCATACTCTATTGTACTTCTTCTACCATCTATATCTCCTGTTAGATTTAAATTTGTAAATCTCAACTGACTGATCCTTATACTTTTAGAGCACATTGTCGCTGACTGTTACCTTCAAATATGTAAGAATCCCCTTTATCGCCTCCCATCGATACTTTATGAGATCACTCATGTACTCACTGCTCACTTCCAATACATATGTAATATCTGGTCTCGTATGTATCATAACATATATTAAACTCCCCATAATTGAAGCATGCAAGGTTGTCCTTATCTGTGCTTACTCTGCTTTAGACTTGGGCAATAATTCCTTAGAGAGCTTGAAGTCACTACCAAAGGGGGTGTAAAACTAGTATTTTTTTCACTCATGTTAAACCTATGTAAGATCTTCTCAGCATGTTCTACCTGAGACAACTTTAATTTACCTGTACTACAATCCCTGTTGATTCTCATTCCAAAGTTTTTCTTGGTTGAATCTAAATATTTCATTTGAAATTTTTTTGATAATCTATTTTTAAGTGTCTGATTTTCTTAATATTTGTTGTTGTAATCAACGTGTCATCCACATAATAAAGGAATAAGAAATAACAATTACCAAAATTTTTGATGTAATATGAGTGGTCTGCATAACACTTCATGCACCCATTGTCTGACGTAAACTAGCCAAACTTTTTGTACCACCATCTCAAGGCCTAGTTGAAGCCATAGAGGCTCTTCTTCAACCTGCAGGCCAAATCCTTTTTCCCTTGAACCTCATAACCATGTGGTTGCACCATGTATGGTTCCTCTTTCAGATATTTATGTAAGAAGGCTGTCTTTACATTCTTCTGCTCTAGATGTTGATCTTTTACTTTTACTAAGCTTAGCACAACTCAGAATGTTGACATCTTCACTACAAGAGAAAAGATTTCAGTGTAGTTCAATCATTCCCTGTTGAAATCTCTTCGCAAAAAGTCTGTTTTTCTAGAGTCAGCCACCATCAACTCCTCTTTCACTCTATAGACCCACTTATTGTGTAGTGCTCTTTTGTCATCTGGTAATACCGTCAAATCCCATGTTAGATTTAATTCTTGTGACTGCGTCTCACCATCTTTGACAAGCTTCCACTCAGATTCTAAAATATGAGTGATCTCTTTACAATACTCTGGTTCACCACTATCTGTTTGCAACAAATAATATAAGGAGAATACCTATATACCGGTCATGTCACTTTGGTGGACCTGATTTCAATAGCAGGTGATTGAGAAATTTTTTGTGCTTCATCTGATTGAACACTTCTTCTTTCTTTATTGTTCGGATCACCAATATCTACTATCTTGTTTATTTAGACTTTTTAGACGTAACTGACAGGCAATCCTGAAATTGGCTTCCATCTTATACATCTTCATTTCATTATAACATCTCTACTACTGATGAACTTTTGATTATGATAATTCTAGAATTTGTACCCAAATTTATCTGATCATAAACAATGAAAAAGCACTGGGCATATGAACTTTATAATTGATCCAATCCATCATCATTTCCTTTTGATCACCATTCATGAATCACCTGTGAAAGTAGTTATGTAACTTGATCCAGCCAGTTGGCTCACCGAGATTAGATTTCTCTTTAGATTTGGAATTTGTTTATCTTCACTGAGTTTTCAGACTGTTCCATTTGACAACTCGATATCAACATCATCATTTTTTATAATGTTGCAGGCCTTGTTATCTCCCATGTAAACATTCCCTAAATTATTATGAGTACAATTTTTAAACATCTCTTTGTTGGGGCATGCATGACACCTGAATCTACTAGTTAAGATTCAATACCGACCAACGATAAAATCGGGGACTCACGTTGAATTTTCCTTGTGGAGACATTTGTAGAGAGGTTCTTGTTTTGATCTCCGCCATCAGCCTTCCTTGGAGCTTTATAATCCTTAAAATAATATTTATTCTTGTAGTTCCAACATTCACCTCCATCACCTCTTCCTGACCTGAACTTTTCTCACTCGACTTGAATCTGTCTATGCCTATATTCCTATCCAGATTCCTCCCTTGTTTTTAACATTCAATTCAAAACTTAAAGATTCATTGCTCGCTGATGTTCAACGAATTTCTTCATTCAACACTAACTCTATGATGTCATCGAAGTTTAATTTTATATTACCTGATGAGTTCCAGCCGTGACCAATTCACCCCAGCTATCTGACAATAAAAATCTAATTAATTGTGCCCTATCCTCTTCATCGAATTTTGATGCCCACAAAATCCAACTGACTAGTCACAGTGTTGAAAGTATTAAAATACTCGGCCACCAAACTACCTTCCACTGTCTTCATATTAAATAATCTCTCTTCGTCAGAAAAAATCTTATTTGAGGTTGAAGGTTTCTCATAAATCAATCTCATTGCCGCCATAAGACCCACTAAAGTTTTCTCGTCCACTTTCTTTAGAGCAACAAATGAAGAAAGTGAATAATGGATAGAACCTAGGGCTATTAGATAAAACACTTCCCATTCTTTCAAAGTCTTGATTCAGGCTTTTTAGTGATTACTTTCAATGGTTGATGCAATTTCTTTTGATATAATAAATCTTCAGCTTGTATTTTTTAGAATGCAAAGTTTGATCCATTGAAATTCTTTATTTTGTATATTATTTTGTCAGTCATTGCTCCCACTCAATTACAAGAATCCCAGAGAAGAACCCGGCTCTGATACCACTTGTTGTGATGATAAACTTGGGGGTTCGATTGATTTACAATCAAAACTAGATTGTGAAAAAAAAGTATCACACCGATTCAAGAAATTATATCAAACAGAAATGCACAACAAAGTAATCCCAGAAAAAATCCAAGATTTAATATGGAAAAAACTCGATAATGGGAAAAAACTACAAAGTCATATTACACCAAAATTCTACTATAAAAAAATCAAGAGAAATGTACGGATCTTACGACACTTAGTTCAACTCTACTTCTGGAGCTTACAACTTTGGTATGTTCCTTCTCTCTCAATCACAGAAGAGAAATCTTCAAAATCCTTCTTCGACACTTCACTGCTTCATGCAAAAGCATCATTAGAGTTCTTTTTGTGAGAGAGTTCTTCACGCAAGAAAATTACAGTACCGTCAATACTATCACTTCAAATTGAGGGCCTAAGTTCGTAACTTGAGATGAACGGCGTTGTTGTGCCCCCACCACTCTCCAATGCTGGGGCGTCGCCAACTTTGTTCCAGAACACGGGACATAAGAACTCGTGGCTCACCCGCACCTAGAGGTGTAAACGAGTCGAGCTTGAGCGAGCTTAATGTTTGTTTGTGTTTGGCTCGTTTAAATTTTTTCTGTTCGTGTTCAAAATGCCTCTTGAACAAATGTTTTGTGTTCAACTCAATTCAAAACCATTTGTTCGAATTATGCTCATATTCAGCTCGAATTTAATTCAAACACCTTATTTAATATAATTTAATTATTATTAAAATTTAAAAAATTAATTCTGTTTACTTAACCGGCTTGCAATTCATATGCTTGATTGAACTTTTTTTTCACACCTTCCCTTCCACCTTCTCGATGTGGGACAAAAGTGTGAGATTACGCCATCGTCCATGGAATGCACGCGGTCTTGTCTTCCCAAATTATTTTGGCTTATCAAGTTAAAAGCCACGCCACGGAATGCATGGGGGTCCTTTCCCAGCTCCCTGTAGCCAGGCCAATGAACTTAAAAGTGACTTTTAACCTTTAGGCCCATTTACATACATACCGACCAAGTTATTTTTATTTACATATCCAACACCTAAACTTATATTTTTTTTATAATTATACTACCAAAATATAATTTAAAAGTAATAAAATTTAGCATTTTTAATAAATTTAAAAAATTAATATTAAAAAGATATAAATAAATATAATTATTTATTATTTAATTCTTTCGAGCCAAGGCGGACACAATTGAATAAATGTTTGTTCGTGGTCGGCTCGTGTACATTTCAAGTTTAAAAATTTGTTTGTGCTCAATTATTGGGCATCACGAATGGGCCGAACAAGAGCTATTTGCGAATGACGACCCATTTTGACAACCCTACTTGTGCCACTCACAGGTGCAGGGGTGCTACCTGCTCGGAACCCAAGCAAGGGGGCGCCACTCTACCTTTTGGCTCTTGGGCACCCTTGCTGTGGCTGACTCCAATCAGGCTCCACAAGTCAACAAAAATACCCTACCATTTTAACCTTGTAAAAGTGAAATACACCTTTTCCAGCATACTTAAGGTGGACATGTGTAAAAATTGAATTTTAGATGTTAGATAGGTAAATACATAGGAATATAGTGGTATGCAAGTAAATCTTCNTATGTCAATAGAAAATTAAAACTGAATTAAAGCTCAAGGTATATAACTTTAGTTTGGAGGGAGGGAAAGGAGGCGAAGTGTGCGAGCTAGAGGAAAATGGACCCGCGCAAACTTCGGAAAGGAAAAGTTTAAGTAATGAATTCATTTAGGAACTCTTTATAAAGTAAAATAATGGAAATTTAATACTTAAATGATATAAATTTAATAGTTAATTATAATTGATTAAATTTTGTAATATGAATATGCATGTTTAGGCTTCCAATTTTATAAGAGTTAACGTCAAGGCAAATTCAAGCTCAAAATTAATTGATATAAAGATGAGTACTCATATTCTTAGATTATAGCATTATTTTAATCTCTTATAAAATAGTTCTATGGGTTGTTAAAGTTTGATTAATGCAATTGATTGTTCTATTATTAAATTTATCGGTCATTTCGATACAAATGCTTATTATCTCATAATATGAAATAATTAATTCATTATAGTTGAGTGTATGAAATTATGAAGGATATCATTTGCATAGATTGTTTACATGTGCATGACTCACTATGATGAAGTCAAACTTTGATGGTACTAGTGAGACAACACCAATGTACATGTGCATGTATATGAAAAAATATATTGATATTAATGTATCTTAATTCACACAATTTTTATACGATGCTCATAAAAAGAGGAGGAAAAGGGAAGAGATGGGAGGAGAGAAAACAAAAAAAGGTGAAGGACAAAAAGTGGCCAAAGGTTGATTAATCCAGTCATTTTGTGTCGAGGAAGAAGGGCATTAGAAGAAAAAGAAATTGGGGAGGGGGTTTAGTTGGGGGTATGTGTGAGGAGAAGTCATAGGTCAATCAACTCTCCACCTCCATGATGGATTCAATTTATAAGAGAGAAAGACAGGGAGATGAGTGTTTGGCAACTGGTTAACCTAACAATATTCCCATCTTATCTTTTTGTGTATGTGTTGAGTGGAAGATGAAATGGAGAAAATGGGTTATTGGTAAGCCATCAGCTACCCAATCTTTGGTTCAGTTAGTGCAAACCAGAGAAAAGAGGGAAATATCCAAGAGGTACTAATCAGCAACCATCCCATCAACTACCTCATGATGAAGGACCTTGATGTAAAGATTGTAAAGTGCTAAATGACATATGTTTTGTACATATGGACCCATCTTAAATGATAACTCATCAATATCAATCCACACACACACACACACACACCCACAGATATATATATGTGTGTCAGTTAGTGCAAACCAGAGAAAAGAGGGAAATATCCAAGAGGTGCTAATCAGCAACCATCCCATCAACTACCTCATGATGAAGGACCTTGATGTAAAGATTGTAAAGTGCTAAATGAAATATGTTTTTCACATATGGACCTATCTTAAATGATAACTCATCAATATCAATCCACACACACACACACTCACAGATCTGTGTGTGTGTGTGAGAGAGAGAGAGAGAGAGAGAGAGACTTTTGCCGCAATAGTTTGTCTAACCTGGCAGCAAAGTGGAAAGATTCGCCCCAGCCAAATTCATAAAAGCTGGTTGCAAGATCATAGTATTTATTTACCTGAAAAACATAAAAATCATTAATTCATATCATGATAAAGGCATCAAATAAATTTATAAAACATCAGCATGTACTTAAAGAAAGTATACTACAATAAAATGAAAATGTTCATGAAATATAGCAAACAAAATATTCTAAATTATTCTTGGATCAATATAAGAATGACAGCAGAAGAGTTTTCTAGTCTATAAACGTTCTAGTTTTCTAGTCACAAGTCATGCACTAAACTCTTCCTCTTTCATGAAATATTAAATATACTTTCATCTACCATAATTGTATAAATAGGAAAACAAGGAGACACGAGTTTTCCCGATATGCACCCAAAGAATATCATCCCCAATTGATTAAAAGCCCAGAAACTATCAGAAAAAACAATAATAAAAGTGAGGTGGACTTGATCATTTTAAAATATAACGAAGATACCAACTTGTTTTGGGCATTTGGTCAAACTATTGCCAATCNAGTCAAGGAATAAGGGTTTCACGCTCTCCGTTGGTTTCGCCTTTTCTATCGATTCGTTCGTTTCGCCTTCAACTCTCCTCGTCCTTCTTCTGCAGCTGCAATCCGTTTGTTGCTGCGATGTAGGTCTTCGTCGCCCTCTCTGTTTGTTGTTGCAGCGACTGATCGAACCGTCTGCAGATCACAGAGGAGCTTTCCTCTGCCCCGCCCCTTGCTCCCTGTTCAGGATTTATAATTTGCTCTCTATTTTCTTCACTGTTCTTAACGCCGCACTTCCATCTATTGGGGATGGCTTCAGACATATAGTATGCTGCTGCCCTTACGGGTGTCCACACCTCAGGTACTCCTAATTCGTGCTCTTTTCCTCCTTCGTTTGAGTTGACGGAGGAAATCAAGAAGTCTGGTATGAAGAATGAGAAGTCTATCATCTTTTTTACAGAAGCTTAAGGTATACAACTTGCTTTCTCCTGTAGTCTGAATTTGGTCGAGAAATTTCTGTATGACCACCCCAAAATGGAGCTCATTCGTAAGAAATTTGAGCTTATACACTTTATTAGGGAGTCAAAAATTAGACTTTTAGATGTAAGACACATTTTTATTCAACTTAATAATTAAGATAATTACATGCAATTATTTGCTAGAAGGGTAATCTGGATTGATAATAGAGTAATGAAAATTTTGAAATGGTCTGTGGATTTTGACCCACAGACGGAACCACCAATCATTCCGGTTTGTATTCATCTCTTTGGTCTGAAATTTCATTATTTTACTCAAAAAGTATTGCACTCTATTGCATCGGTTTATAGTAAACCACTCAAAACAGACATTCTTACTTTTAATCTTTCTTGTCCATCTGAAATCAAAATACTTGTTGAAAGAGACAACTTCAACCACTTCTAACGAAATTTGATTGGGCACACAGCACCATAGACATTGGCAAAAGGAAGTGATTAAGTCTTTTCTTTCGTATTGTTCAAACTGTAATATTTTCGACTACTACAGTTTCAATGCCACCATCTACACCCCCACCTCAAACCAAAAAAATAGTGTTCTGTCAGAGGCAATGAATCTCTCCTCCTGATCAGTTTAAAGTTAGTGACACTATTGATCATTAAAAGAATACCCCTGAAGACGTCATTATCCTCGTAGACAATATGTCAATCATTCAGTCTCCACACAATGTTATAGTTCCCCCGTCTTTAGAAACTCCTATCGTGGGGGCGAGGGAGATTCTTCAGACCTCATCTGCCCCATAACTTATCACTGCTATTACATGTGACAATACTTCTACTGCTTCTCTACCGTCTCATCAGGTCGAGCAAGATGTTAATGTTACTTAGGCTCATGGAAATCATGATGTGCAACAACCTACACCTGTTTGGCCACCTTTGGACCAATCTATTGATCAGATGAGGAATGACAGGTTTACACATCCAGGAGGAAGAATAATGAAGACCTACTTGAGCTCAGGAATCTGATTGATGATACTTTGGTTACTTCAGGTAATGGTACGTACCTTACCAATTTGTTAGTCGACTCCCTTCCGAGAACTAGAGGCAGAGGGAGGATTAAAGTGGGACGTCCCTAGCACTTTTGTGTACGTTGGTGGTTTTTGATTTTTTATCTTTATGTATCTTTGTTTTATTTGAGATTTTATGTGTGTTGTATTGTGTGAGTTGGGTCTTCTTTTAGGCCCACTCATACAAGCTTTTTGTATCTTTTCCTCTTTAATATAGTAGCACTTGGGCTTTTTCCATATATATAAATAAATATATATANTGTCCGCACAAAATAAGAACTCCTCGTAAAGATAGATCAGTATGGGGTTGAAGGCAGCTGGTTTGAAGATGACGAGCTACGGGTCTTTAATTTTTGGCATCATTGTTACAACGCTTTAGACACTGTTTACTCATCACGCCGTTGGTTTTTGAACATGTTTAGGGGGTGAAATTTCTAAGAATTAAGGAAATTTAAATCCATAACACAATTGTTTATCTAAAACTTAAAGTTTAATATGTATATTTATAACATTTTAATGATATAAATCTATACATAAGAAGTATATTTGACATTTAAGAACTTAAAAATGTGATTTTTATATGATGTAAAAGATCTGAGTGCTATGAACAAAATTATTAAAATTTGGGTGTTAGATATATTAATATATGAGAATTATGTGTTATCGATGTAAATGCCTCTAATAACTATGATTAAATTTGTCCATATTCTTTAGAAATAATATATTTGTAATATCTGCAACAATTAAAAATGTTATAGGCACCCCATATAGGTCCTACATGTTTATAGACTGATCCACATACCATAGTAGTTAACCATTAAACATTTCTGCATTCATATATATATAGCTAATTCATAAAACGCCCTCAAAATTTTTTATATAATTCACAAGTTTTAATATGTAAATTGAATAGAACAACTAACAAGCTTAATTATACCACACTTCTAATGGAGAAAATATTGCATCAGGAGTACTGATATAATTTCATGGGCGGTGGTAGTATTTAAGTGTTAATGATAGTATTATGATGTTATTTCACCAAAATAACACCACAACATTACTAATAACACCTCTAATAATACCATCCACACTTATTCCAGATGTATCTCATCCCGATGTAATATTTTTTCCTTCTCCTCTTAATACCCTTATTGTAAGTCATGACAGAAGTTAAAATTTTTATTTTAAAGCTAAATAAATTAATTGCATAAACAAATATAGTAGAATATATATATATTGAAGTTACAAGCCTTGAATACCTTCTCCAATCTTGATTTTCGAGTTGTTAGGGAAAATTAATGACATGTGTGACCTATCAACAAATACTTTTAAGTGGTGGGGCCATGATTTAACTCTATATGACATGAGTGACCTAAAATAAAAATATATATATATTGAAGTTACAAGCCTTAAATACCTTCTCAAATCTTGATTTTTTGAGTTGTTAGAGAAAATTAATGACATTTGTAACCTTTCAACAAATACTTTTAAGTGATGGGACCATGATTTAACTCTTTTAAGTCCCCCCCCAACCATCAACTAATACTTATAAGGGATGGGTCACTATTTATTTTCCTTTAATAGAAACTTTAAGGATATGGTCCCCAACCACTTGCTTCACTGTTCATTAGCGCATGGAAAATGCAGATAAACATTGACCTCAACACTATTAATGCTGAAAATGATTTTTTTTAGTAGGGTAATACAAAAAAAAATGTATGGAAGTTTACATGCCATACCATTCAATTCCTATGTATTACATATTTATCACCTGAGCTTTAATTTTTACATGCATGACCTCTTACTTATGCATGACTAGCAAAAATGATATTTTGAAGTGGTGTGTAAGATTTGAGGGGTATATATATATATATATATATAAAATGATGTTTAGATTTTAGATATGTAAATACATAGAAATTGGGTGGGTATCTATGCAAATGACTCAAATTTGAAATAGAGGGAAACTAATGCATTGAATGGAGAAGTATTTTGTTTTGGGTTGATGTGATTCGAGCATGGGATGTTTCGGTAAGGAAAATTCTTGTGATGGGTCATTATCTTATCCTCACTAGACAGGCAACTTGAAGCTTGAAAAAACATGGAAAATGAAGATGGGGTAGTGGTGATTGGGCATATTATTGAATGCTCACATCTTCAGATAACTTTGTGTGAGAGAGACAGACAGAAAGTTTAATAAGAACATAAATATATCCCAAAGAAGGATCAAATACAAAAAGATAAAAATGAAATAAATGGGTATGGACGTTTAGATCTTAAAATTTAAATCTATTTCAAGATTAGTTTAATACTCTAATATTGATATGCCATCACCAAATATTCATCATACTCTCTATAAATGACACGAATTTCAAGACAATTTTTTGAGTCAGAAATGTTCAAAAAAATCATCAAGGACTTGGGTTTCAACAAATTTACTGTCAAAATGAATAGCTTGACGAGACGGATTGAATAATACCAAAATTGGGCCAATCTAAATCAAATCAGGCCGAGATCAAAATATATTTGATTTGAGTGCTCACCCTACTAAAATAAAAGACAACAAGAATATATATAATCAAAATGAAAATGCATTAACCTCTATCATTTTGAATGGATACTTAAAAGAACAGACTGGAAGATGCCTTGAACATTAAAAAAGACAGATTTTTGTTAAATTAAACAAATCAACCCAATTTCATCAAATAAAAAATTATAACTGAATTATTTTCCACACACACACACACACACACACACACACACACACAGAGAGAGAGAGGGCCGCAAAGTGAAGTCTCCATGCATTGTAGGGAGGTGGGGGATAGCATAATAAAGTCTGTAGTGAATATAAATAACACCATACCTGGAATGCCTTTAACCTGTCTTCTTATCTGCAGCTGTACCCTCTTGTTGGCTTCAGAGAGTGATCGTGAGTTGGAGCGCTGAGGAAGAGGGGGAGGTACACCCTTTCTCAACACATATATTCATTATGTAATTAATGATNCAGGGGGAGGTACACCCTTTCTCAACACATATATTCATTATGTAATTAATGATATTGCACGTTTTGCTATAAATACCAGTGCTACTATTTTGTTTCAGTTATATATATATATATATATTTCAGTTTCGTTCGTTTGTTCTGCGATAAAACTCTTTTTTTTATTATTTGTTTATTTCTCTCTTCAATCTGATAAAGTTTGTTCACAATTTTGTTGAAGGGGGCTGTTTTTACACATATTTTAAGTAAATTTTNACACGTTTTGCTATAAATACCAGTGCTACTATTTTGTTTCAGTTATATATATATATATATATATATATATATCAGTTTCGTTTGTTTGTTCTGCGATAAAACTCTTTTTTTTTTATTATTTGTTTATTTCTCCCTTCAATCTGATAAAGTTTGTTCACAATTTTGTTGAAGGGGGCTGTTTTTACACATATTTTAAGTAAATTTTCATTTAAATCAAGCTAAAAATAACTTTTGAGTTGTTTACATGTTGAATTGATTTTAGCCAAAATTTCACTTAGATCATGCTTAAAAATCTTTGAGTTCTAGATCAAGATTTAATGAATATATAAAAACAAGCTGCAAATGATTTATTAGAATTTAACAAACTTTATTATTNCTTTTAGCCAAAATTTCACTTAGATCATGCTTAAAAAATTTTTAGTTCTTAAACTTTGATAGATCAAGATTTAATGAATATATAAAAACAAGCTGCAAATGATTTATTAGAATTTAACGAACTTTATTATTTGCATGCAAAAGACTATTTAAACTTTAATCATCATAAGTTGGTAGTGCCCCATTAACAAGATTTGTTAGTGGAATTTATTACTTTCATTGAGTTATGAAATTTTGAATTTAAGATTCGAATTTTACCTTCAATTCATGTTAAATCCGGATTTATTAAATTCNATGCAAAAGACTATTTAAACTTTAATCATCATAAGTTGGCAGTGCCCCATTAACAAGATTTGTTAGTGGAATTTATTAGCTTCACCGAGTTATGAAATTTTGAATTTAAGATTCGAATTTTACCTTCAATTCATGTTAAATCCGGATTTATTAAATTCAGCAAGGAGGTGAATTTAAGGAATCCATATTTACTAAATCCTACTACTGAACATTAAATTCTTATTGCAGCCAAACACCCAAGGTTTACTATATAAAACATAAGAAGAGAATTTTGCATACNGTGCAAAAGACTACTTAAACTTTAATCATCATAAGTTGGTAGTGCTCTATTAACAAGATTTGTTAGTCGAATTTATTAGTTTCATTCAGTTATGAAATTTTGAATTTAAGATTCGAACTTTACCTTCAATTCATGTTAAATCCGGATTCATTAAATTCAGCAAGGAGGTGAATTTAAGGAATCCATATTTACTAAATCCTACTACTAAACATTAAATTCTTATTGCAGCCAAACACCCAAGGTTTACTATATAAAACATAAGAAGAGAATTTTGCATACATACCAAACAACTCTTTCCTATTTACATACAAAATTTTGATGTGGCATTAAGATTTATATTTGTTATATTTTCTTATCATGGATATATGCATGTGAATATATATTTCACTTTTAAAAGTAAATAATAATAATAATTTTGATGTGGCATTAAGAATTTCAGTGTCATGTATGCAAATATAAAAGTTTAGATGCTACATACATACATACATAAGAATTATGTGGCATGTATGCAAATGTACCCCTTACTAAATCCAACGTGAATTATAAAAAAAAAGGTATAATTACATGCACAGCCCACGAAAGATTCTTATTTATAAAATCTAGCGCCAAGGTGATGCTTTTGAACTACTCAACTGGTGATTTTATTTTTTATTTTCCCAGCAAGAGGATTTGTAGATGGATTTCGCTACAGGGATTGGACAAAATATTAAGAAGGAAGATGTCGAATCAGCTGTGGAGAAGTATTTATCTTCTTGCCTTCTATAATTTATTTATTTATTATCACAAGCATTTGAGAAATTCTTACAAAAATAAAAATATTCGTTTGATTGAGTACTACAACTTTTGTGATTTAAGTCTATGAATTGATATTGAGCAAAAGGAGCATTAACAAAAACCATAGAATTATGAAAGTGTAATTCAATAATTGAAGAGGGGCAAGAAGAGTTTGCATCAATTTAGAAAGAGGGCTTAAACGCATCATAAAATACAAAATTATTGCAAGATGACCCCCAATGCATGAAGTAAACACAAAATATTCATCTAGAGCAAAGAAAAGAAAAGAAACAAGATTCAATCACACTATTTGCCAGGAGAAAATCCTTTCAATCAAACATGAATCTTGATGCAGCTTTTGAATGACTTCTAACTCCAATGATCATTATAGACATCATCCGACTATCATTATTTGATCATCATAATTTGACTGCCTACACCTAACCGTCATAGTCTTCTAGCCTCTATTATCTGTCATGATACTCTAGCTATTATTGTGTAACTATCATAGTTCGACTTTCATCACCAAACTAACATTAATGACTTCCGTTACTATCTCTCTATTACTTCAAACTTTACCATATTTAAGAGAAATTAATCTTGAATACAATATTTTATAAACTCATCTTTTAGTCAAAGAAAAAATAAAATTATGAATTTTTAATTACATAGTGGATCATTTCATATGGGTCAGACATCACATTTTTTTTAGTTATTTGATTAAAGACTCTAGTATCTAGTGTACTTTTTCTTTTAATTATGTCCATGCATTTTTTTTTGTATAGAAATAAGATGTAAAATTTTTATATTATCTCATTGAATTTATTACAAGTAAAATTTTTGACAATATATGTAAAAATAATTACATTATTCTATAAACATCTCTAATGATAGACAACCAATTTATCAAATTAAAAAAAATATATATATATTTAAGCTAGTGAGGGCCAACCGAGCCTTACTTTAGAAGATTGACTATACAAACAGAATAGATTCAAGTTCTTTAGCTTTACAAGAATTTACTCGACAAATAATATAATCATAACATGATAATTTGTCTACCACAAAATCAATAACATGCTACAACTAGTCAATTTGAGGGCACACATCTAAGGTGTCTTCATCGCTATATTAGAATTCCTCCTCGATCACAATTTTACGGAGATCTTGAAATTCAACCTACCATTTTAAAATCTTATACCACTCTATCAACATGTCTATTTAAATCTCCTTCAATAAATTTTTTTTTCTTCAATAGGTATCATTTATATTCATTCTTCTAGATCATTCCAAAATTTTTCTTTTGAATATACATCTAAACCTACTTGAGAAACATAAGCACTTAAAATATTAAAATTCATAACATCAACAATAATCTTTAGGCTATAATTCTAACTCCAATTCTATTAATTTTTATGACATTATGTTTCAAACTCGAATTCCAAAGTTTAAAATCTAAACTTTCAATCTCCTTAGTATTTTCTCCTACTCATTTACTTTCTTGAATGCATAAGACATTTATCTTCTTATGAATCATAATATCCACTAATTCCATTAATTTAGTTTTGAGGGTAAATATATTCTAAGATCTTATCTTAATATTAGTTTCACAAACTAACTTCTTTACTCACATTGATCTATAATATGAGAACCTTTACTTATTTAATACTACACATGAACGTCGGTGTAGCGACTCTTGCACACTTTTCACTATATTTAGGTCATACAATTCGCCGCTTTCGGGGGACACCCAAATATTTACACAATGATCTAAATGATTAATGACATGTTCTTCTCAGCAAAATTTTACGCTAGCTATCGATTATCCAACGCAATTCTCCACTTTTTGCATCAGGGGCTCAGGACCCAACAATGACAGTGTTAATGATACTAAAAAAATTTAAACAAAAAACTTGGAGATGTGAAGAATTATATATAAATAAGCAAGGATTTAAATTTTGAGAGAGCCTAAGGATTTAAAAAAACTTTAGAGCTCTACCTAACATTTAATACAAATGATCACTATCATGCACTTTCATCTTTTGATCGTTATCGTCCGGTTATTATCATATAACCCTTGCCATCCAGCCATAATAACACATTCATCATTATTCGATCTTCATCATTCGACTATCATCATCTAATTTCTATTATTTAACTATCATCATCCGACTAGCATTACTCAACTATCATTATTTGANCCATCCATAATATGGGAACCTTTACTTATTTAATACTACACATGAACGTCGGTGTAGCGACTCTTGCACACTTTTCACTATATTTAGGCCATACAGTTCGTCGCTTTCGGGGGACACACAAATATTTACACAATGATTTAAATGATTAATGACATGTTCTTTTCAGCAAAATTTTATGTTGGCTATCGATTATCCAAAGCAATTCTCCACTTTTTGCATCTGGGGCTCAGGACCCAACAATGACAGTGTTAATGATACTAAAAAAATTTAAACAAAAAACTTGGAGATGTGAAGCATTATATATAAATAAGCATGGATTTAAATTTTGTGAGAGCCTAAGGATTTAAAAACCTTTAGAGCTCTACCTAACATTTAAAACAAATGTTCACTATCATACACTTTCATCATTTGATCGTTTTCATCCGGCTATTATCATCTAATCTTTGCCATCCAACCATAATAACACATTCATCATTATTCGATCTTCACATTCGACTATCATCATCTAATTTCTGTTATTTAACTATCATCATCCGCCTAGCATTACTCAACTATCATTATTTGATGATCACTATTCAATTAATTTTATAAGATCAATATTAATATCTCTCAACTACTTCAAGCTTTACAGTATTTATAGGAAACTAAAATTTAAATAGATTACTTTGTACTTCCATCTTCTCAATTATATTTTTACATATAGTGAATTATTTCATTTTTTATCGACCTCGTAATTTTTCTTCTCCCCATGTTTTTCATGTAAAATCTGATATTTCCAGCATTTATTTTTATATCTACTCATGTGTAAAACCTTCATACAAGTGCACACAGAAAAGGCTTATTTTACTGCCATGATTTTTCTAGCAAATGGTACTTTTAATCATTAATGATTTTTCTGAAATGGATTATGCGGTTTATAAAAGAACATACAACATAATTATTTTCTATTTACATATCTAACACCTAAATTTTCATATTTACATGCATATCGCTCAAATCATTATTATTACGTAAGAAAATACCATTAGTATTATTTTTTTAAAAGTGAAATACACATTTTCATGCTTAGGTTTATAACACCAAAATTTTATAAATGTAAATATCAAACTTTAGTTGTTAGATATGTAAATACATAAGTGCTATGTGGTATGTATGCAAATTTCCCAAGAATTAATATGCTAGCTTCAATTTAACAATAATAAGTCTTTTTGTAGAAATTTTTTGTTTCTAACTTGCTTTACTTTGTCCCCTAATGTATCCGTGAAAGGGTTGGTGTAGTTTCAGTGGAAGATAAGATTAGAGCAACTTTTCTTAGATGGTTTGATCATAGTAGACATTGACCGCTTGATGATCCGATTAGTAAAGCAGATGCTTTAGAATCGACTTATGTTAAAAAAGGTAGAGGTAGACCTAAAAAGACTTGGGCATGTTGTATAAAAAATGATCTAAACTTATTAGAACTAAATAAAAACATGACACTCAATAGGACATAATGGAGAATAAAGATTCATGCAACTGACCCAACTTAATGAGATAAAGGTTTGATGTTTTTGTTTTGTATTGATGTTATCTTTAGTTTTTAAAAAATCAGCGCATTGTAAAATCTAAGACTTACTTTTTTTTTTAATTTTGTTAATGATGTTGTATTTTGTTTATTGTTCTAGTTATGAGAAGTACCATGTCCACTATGGAGGTGATGCTGAAACAAGAAAAGCTAACTATACTGATATGGCAAGTCACCTACTCTTATACTACTGCTTTAAGTGAGTTTTTAGTTTTCTAGTTTACTTGATTTTCATTATAACACAAGTTATTATAAAATAGGTTGCATCTTGCCCTTCATATTTTAGTGTTACATGTAATTAGTTTAGGACAAATGGTGACCATCATGATGTAATGAGTATTTTTTTTAACATTATCACTTCATACATTCAAAAAATCTTATGCTCAACATTGCATATAAATATTAGTTTGTAGTTTTGCATGCATGCATGCCACGACTTTATAATACTAAGCATTTTCATTTATAGTTATAAAATAGTTACATGTTCTAGGCAAATTGTTTTATATTTATCTTCATTGATAGGGTTAACAATTATAATATGGTTTAAGATTTGATTAACAGGCCATTATGTGTCATGATAGTTGATATATAAGTAGCGGTTATTGGAGAATTAATAGGTAGTGAAATAAACACTCCCTATTAGGGAATACTTAAGGCATTTATGAATGAAAGGAAATACGCTCCTTTCATATTAGGGTCTAGAACATTCAAATCTTTCATATCAAATCAAAATACCATTATTACTGCTTCTTAAACAAATCAAAGTTCGGGGTTAGTAATATAATAGATAGAAGTTATGCAGCATGCATGTGAATTTTCCATTTTATTATAATGGCTCCTTGTTTTGAAAGTTTTAATTTTGGGGCATTTAAATACATATCACACAACTTTTATGCATTCGCATAAATAACACCGAGACTTTACTTTTTGATAGGGATACCATCCTAGTCTCTCATTTCACACTTTTACAAAGTGAAATACACCTATTCATGCATAAGCAAGGAAGCATATATGTAAAAATTAAATTTTTGGTGTTAGATATTTAAATACAAAAGAAATGAGAGTTATTTATATCAATCTTCCTTTAATCTTTGGAGCTTTTGACACACACTATGTCATTCATCCCTGTTCTTTGTCGCCTTTAGGCAATCCCAGCAATGGGTTTACATTAACTGTAATCTCGCTGACCCTACTTGTAAGTACCCTATCTCCTCTCCCACTTCTAAGCTTGAACTCCTATAATCATTAAGGGCTGTTTGGTAGCAGGATTTGAGCAAGATTTAACCTAAATCCTGCCTGAACGGGAAAAAGACAATTATAAATCCTACGGAATCTTAAATCCCCGATATATCCTGTTTTGCCCTAAATCCAAGAGTTCGACGAATTTAAGGGATTAGTGATGAAAGCGCGGTAGGAGGAGCAGAGAGAGCAGGTTACCTTCACAGTCAAGCAGTCGTCGCGGCTTCCTTGCCGCAAATCTTCATCGCCATCGCCGGCATCGTGGTCAAGAAGAACTCCACTTCTTCACTCGCGGTTGGTCCCGCCGACGGCTTCTGCAGAACGAAGCTTTTACGGCTAGAATGAGGGGAAGGGGGAAGATAATTTGATTTTTAAGCTAATTATAAAATTTAATCAGTTTTGTTGATGATTGATTAATATATTGTTTTAAGATAGTTATAATTTAATCAGTTTGATTTAAAAGAGATAGGTTTGATAAATAATAGATTAGTAAGTGTTAAATTAATAATAAATGATTAATTAATTAATTAATTAATTATTGGCTAATATAACTAGAAAAAATAAAGAGTTCAACCAAAATAAATGGATGTTAATAATTTAATTATTAATAATTAATATTTAAACATTACTTTAACTAATAGACTTAAATCCCGAAATAAATTATCAAATAATTCGAATTTAGTTGCCTCAAAATTTATTGAGCTGATTTATAAGTTATAATAAATCTTACTTGATTTGAATCATACTTGCAACCAAATGGATGCATCTCATCCTAAGGCCTATATATTGTTATCAAGATCATTTCATATACATTGTCTCTCCAACATAACAATCACAAAAAATGAAAAAAAATAAAAAATAGAGGCCTAAATCAATTGTCCTATATTGATTTTAGACTCAAATCGACAAACTACCGCTTGTTTTAGCATTCATGTATCCATTGACTTATTGTCCAATCTCTCACATCATTAGTCTCGTATACAATGAAACTTTAAATGTTATTCTTAGGTCTACCCACTATGACTTCCATCTCTAGCCTAGATCTTCTAATTTTTTCTAGCTCCAACAATTAATCCCCCATCATTATTTTGATCTATATCCTTTAATCACTCCGCTAACTTCCCTAACCAATTCCAAATTTGTCACAATGTCTGTTGTATGCTTCTAACTGCCTTATCACAAACCATCGTCTTTGTTCTTGCGATGCAAGTCTTGATAGGTCCTCCATTACTATTTTTTATTCAAATCTCATCATTTCTTAGTCTAGTTTGTCCTTCAGCATAAGGTCAATTTTGAAGAGAAGGGAAATACCAGGGTTAATAGTTATGATGCATATTTTAAGATCGAATTAATAGTACTATGGTCATAGTAGTCCATAGGTAATTGGTTGTTATTAGATAATCAGCATGTAATGAATGTATCTTTAAGAGTTATTGCGATCAATAAATATTGTCTATTAAAGAGTACGAGGGCATGCATAAATAAAATTAAATACATTCTTCTGTATTACTTCAATTTTTTCATCTCCCTCTCTATTTTCTTAGGTTATCAATATCCTCAAATGTTTCATTCATCCCCCTTCTGTGATGTATTTTGGTGATCTTAACAATAAATAAATATCATTCATCATACCATATTTTTTGAAATGAAAGCATGTCACAAAAGCTCTTATTGATCATAGTTTTCTCATTTACACACTTGTCATGAAAGTCCTTATTTGGATAGCTCCTTAAAACAAAAGAATTTGAAACACCTACATTTGATAGCTCTTGTATGTATTTACTAATAAAGCAAGCTAGAAGTTTATATGTTGGAATATACTTTTTTTGTTGAGATTCTTTCTTAGCTCTTAAAGTAGCCGGGAAGATTTGGTTGGTAAACTTCTTGAATGCCTTAACTTAATTGTAGTTTATTATTTTTTAATTTCATGCAATTATTTTCTAAATCTCTTTGATGATTTTATCATGACATAAATCATTAATTTTATGTGTTTCAGGTAAATAAATATTATGACCTTGCAACCAGCTTTTATGAATATGGCTGGGGTGAATCTTTCCATTTTGCCGACAGGTCTGATTATATGTCATTTTACTTCATGAAAAAAAATGCTCATCCCATATGTACATATGCTATGTATTCAAGCATTATATATATAGAAAAACTTTGTAAGGCTAAATGGTACAAGTTGAATTGTTTTTCTATATGAAGATGGAAAGGTGAGACATTAAAGGAAAGCATCAAACGCCATCAGCACTTTGTTGCCCTTCAATTAGGCCTTAAAAGAGGAATGAAGGTATTGTTTAAACCTGTCATTCATACATTTTGTCATGTTTATTTGAATGAACCATTTACATATATACCACCAAATTCCTATTTTTTTTATATATCTAACACCTAAACTTTATTTTTCACATTTATATCACCCGTCAATTCATTCATGCCACTTAAAATATGCCACCATTTTAACTCTTAAATGTCAAAATCACACACCTTTCCATGCATGCATGGGTGAGTTGTTAGTTATATAAAGACAAAGGAATCGAGTGGTATGTATGTAAATATTCCTATTTGAATGTCCCAATGCTAGAAATTACTGATGTAACATTTTGGTGGTTGGTTGATACAGGTATTAGATGTTGGGTCTGGAATTGGCGGCCCTTTGAGAGAAATAGCTCGGTTCAGGCAATATTAATCTATTAGTTCCCTTACTTATCTGTTCTTTTACTTGTGTCTAAATTTATTAAGCCCAATCAAGGCTGAAGTGAGGTTTATGATCTTTGTCATTAGTATTTTGTAATTGCTCATTAAGATGTGCAGCAATTGTTTGATTAATTCTATAATCATATTTCTAATAGTGTTTATAATGCTCGTCTTTGTTTTAGGCATCATATGAAACGAAGAGCAGGAGTAAACTGCCTAAAAGTCCCTGATTATTTAGATGAGACTGTTTTAGTCATAGAGTTTATAGAAATGTCAAATTAGTTTCTGAATAGTTTAAAAATAAGGATGAAATAGTCCCCACGAAGTACTATTACAACTCAATTTAGAGATTATTTTGACAATTAACTCGATAAAATTAGAGAATTAGAGAAGAAACACAGATAGGAGAAAACTTAAAGACTCATTTTTCATTCTTTGAAGTATCTCTTATTAAACCAGTACAAGACATTGAGTATCTTATAGTTTTCATAAAATTTGAATCTGCATGGTTTTTTCTAATTAGAAGTGTGATGAGAACCTTGTCGTTGGTCTAATTGCAGCTTGGTGTCTGTTACCGGGCTGAACAATAATGAAGCCCAGATAACCCGGGCCACTGTAAGTACATATTTTGTTTTTCTGTAAGATCATTAATTAAGTATTTGCAAATGACACCTTGGTTTGCATAAAATGATGCTTGAATTTACGTATGATTGACACTAAGCTGAACAATTAGTAAATTACATATCATCTCCTGTCATTTTTTCAGAAACTGAACCGCTTGGCTGGACTGGACAATTCCTGCAATTTCGTCAAGGTGCATTTTTAATTTGTTTTTCTTCATTTGTTATTCTGAACTTAAAAAAAATGCTAAAGAGTTTATGTCCTTAACTCACGCAGGCCGACTTCATGAAAATGCCTTTCTCTGACAGTACATTTGATGCTGTATACGCCTTGCAAGCAACCTGCCATGCTCCTGATCCTGTACGTATCACTGCCAAGCCTTTAATCCATCTTTCAAAAGAAGCTTTTTTTCAGGGTTTTAACTGAGTCAAGTTTACTTTTAAGTTGGTTCGGGCTCGGCTTGATAAGTGATTTGTGAATTGAGCTCAATGAGCTAATAAGGCAAGCTCGAACCAAGCTCGTCTCGCTGCATTATCTTGTGAGCGGACTTGATTAACATGTCAAATCAAGTAAAAGTTCAGATTTATCAAACTCTTAGCTACGGAGATGGAGACTGAATAAACCCTAAAATCTGGTCTGCAATCGGATTTAGCAAATTTAGATTTAGAGAAGGAACACGTTAAATAGGAGAAATTATTGCATACGGACGGCGTATACAGAAATACATCTGATTTCCACTGTTGATCAGAGTTCTTACAATATATTTTTTTAAATGGGTCTACCGAAATACAACATTGGTCTGATCAACGGTGGATATCAGACAGCGCATGCATCTGTATGCAATAATTTTTCATAGACGGAATGAGTGGAATTTTGATTGAATGGAGTGTTGGATTTAATTCATATAAATTTTTATGTTATTATATATAGGTTGGATGCTACAAGGAAATATACAGAGTACTGAAGCCTGGACAGTGCTTTGCTGCATCTGAATGGTGCATGACTGATCACTATGATCCCAACAATGAGAGCCATAGAAAATTGAAAGCTGAGATTGAGATTGGCGATGGGCTTCCAGACGTTAGATCAACGCAACAAATCCTTAATGCGTTAAAACAGGCTGGATTTGAGGTAAGGGTTTAGACTGTAATTACTAAGAAAGTTTGGGTTTTGTTAAATAACCGTAAATTACGTAATTTTATTAACTGAAGGTTATATGGGAGAAGGATCTTGCGGTCGATTCACCATTGCCATGGTATTTGCCTTTCGATAACAGCCAGTTCTCTTTCAGTAGCTTCCGCACCTCCATTTTGGGACGTTTTATCACAAAAACAATGGTAAGATATATATATATATATATATATATACAAAACTAACATTTAAGTTTAAATTTTACAAAAGGAGACTAAATAAGTAAAAAAAAAAAAATTACTATTTATATAGACCGTCAATTGCCTACTCTGAATATAAATTGGTTCCTCCTCTAAGAAAAGGGGCATATATATAGAAATTGAAATTTAGGTATTAGAAATGTAAATATATAAGAATTGAGCGGTGAGTTCATAAATTTTTCATATTATTTTGTTTTTTTTTTTTTATGTTTACTTATATCCCACATAATTCTTTTGTATTTATATATCTAACAACTAAATTTTAATATTTATATTCATTACACCGAAGAAATTTTTAGTANGTTAGAAATGTAAATATATAAGAATTGAGCGGTGAGTTCATTAAATCTTTCATATTATTTTGTTTTTTTTTTTATGTTTACTTATATCCCACATAGTTCTTTTGTATTTATATATCTAACAACTAAATTTTAATATTTATATTCATTACACCGAAGAAATTTTTAGTATCACATAAAAAATAGCACTAATAATTTTTTAAAATGCAAATATACTTTTTTATGGGCAAGTTTATAAATACAAAGTGTTATGTTGAAAATATCGAACTTTAACATTTGAGCGAATATNTATGGGCAAGTTTATAAATACAAAGTGTTATGTTGAAAATATCGAACTTTAACATTTGAGCGAATATATGACACTGTTAAATTAATTTTTGGCTTTCAGGTTCAGGTGATGGAATTTGTGCGTCTTGCACCGGCGGGTAGCACGAGAGTGGCGTCGTTCTTAGAGAAGGCTGCTGATGGTCTACTTGAAGGGGGAAGGTTAGGTCTCAAATATTATAAAATTCAATAATTGCATGCATATATATATATAAGGCTCTGAATTTAGCTCTAAAAGTATTAATCGCTCGAAAATTGATTCAAATTTTAACTTGGATGGTGATTGTATTGAAATAAACGAGCTGAGCTATGAGCCAAAATTTTGGATCGAATTTTTTTCGGGATGATTTGGAGTCGATCCCACCTAAGCTCGAAATCTGATAGTTAATATCTCTAGTGATGTCAGCCTATGAATTTAGCAAATTTAATTCGAAGATCGTTAATCGCTCGAAAATTGATTTGAATTTTGGCTCCGATAGAGATTAGATTGGAACAAAAAAACTAAACTACAAGCTAAAGTTTTATATCAAAAATTTCTTTTTGACCCGATTTTGAGCCATCCCCAGCTTGGCTTGAAATCGGATCGTTAACAGCCTTTATCAGGGGCGGACCCTCCAGCTTCTCAAATTCAAATTTTTACTTATTGAGGGCAATTTTTTTTTTTTGTCCCTTCTTAAATATCACTTTGTTTTCATTACCTTAGCCCCTCTCAAGTTCCACCCTGCCCTCTCTCTCTCTCTCTTTATATATATATATATATATATANCTGATGGTCTGCTTGAAGGGGGAAGGTTAGGTCTCAAATATTAGAAAATTCAATAATGCATGCATATATATATAAGGCTCTGAATTTAGCTCTAAAAGTATCAATCACTCGAAAATTGATTCAAATTTTAGCTCGGATGGTGATTGTATTGAAATAAATGAGCTGAGCTATGAGCCAAAATTTTGGATCGAGCTTTTTTCGAAATGATTTGGAGCCAACCCCACCTAAGCTCGAAATCTGATAGTTAACAGCTCTAGTGATGTTGAGTCTTTGAATTTAGCAAATTTAACTAGAAGATCATTAATCGCTCAAAAATTGATTTGAATTTTGGCTCCAATAGAGATTAGATTGAAACAAACAAACTGAACTATGAGCTAAAATCTTAGATTAAAAATTTCTTTTTGACCCAATTTTGAGCCGTCCCCAACTTGACTTGAAATTGGATCGTTAAGAACCTCTATCAGGGGTGGACCCTCCAGCTTCTCAAATTTAGATTTTTACTTATTGAGGGCAATTTTATTTTTTTGCCCTTCTTAAATATCACTTTGTTTTTCATTACCTTAGCCCTTCTCACGTTCCACCCTGCCCTCTCTCTCTCTTTCTTTATATATATATACATATATATTAATATATAGTTACGATGAAGAGAGCAAAATATAGTATTTTGAGTAACAGTGGATAAGATGGAAGGTAAGATGGGGTTTATATCGTCCGGAGAAAATAGTAGGAATTTTTTATATATATATATTTTAAATTATTTTATGTTGTTTAATAATTTAGTGGGTGTTCATTTATTCAGGATGGAAATCTTCACCCCGGTATACTTCTTTCTGGTTCGGAAGCCTCTTCAAGTATCATGAAGAACAAGTTCACGGTAGAAGCTTATAATCATCATGTTTTTCTAAGATAATTAATTGTTTTGGAGAGGACAATAATAAGAAACCAAAGCATTTGATGTATCAGTATTTGCATTAGTATGTGTGCGTTATTTGCATTAATAAGAAATATTGTGGTATGTATTATTATAGATTGTAATGAGATGATGATTATAACCCTGATAAAGAGCACTAAACCTAATTCAGGTGCAGAGCCAACCAGTTCGTCTATCAAGCAATTTAACAGAGAACCTGACGGAACAATGCGCTCAAACACAAATCAAAATGATAACTATTGATAACATTTTGAAGTCCTTTATATAATGGAAGAAATAATGATCACAAGTGTAAGGATGTAAAATTTAACCCTTCTATTTTAAATGAAATGTAAAATTATAATCGCAAAATCGAGGGGTAATGCGTAAATCGGAATCGCAAAACGCGGACCGCGGGGTCGCTGGCTGCGTCTTTTACAAATTCTAAAACGCATTTTCAAATAATCCCTCAATAAGTGGGAACCAAACAGTGAGGCATGCCCCCAAACAGGCCCTAAATGTCAAATCAAGATTGAAATTAAGGAGTAAAAATAAAATATTCTTTTTTATTTGAAAAAGTTATAATCATTACAACTATAATCATTATAACTATTCAAATTAACTTACAAAGGAGGAAAAAAGAAAACACAAATGCATGAATCGAAAGTAATGTCTGCAGGAATTCAGCCTATGCTATATATCTGTTGGGACTACTACAATTGTAAGTATCATCCCCTAGCTCATAATGGGATGCATGATTGCACCAATTAGTGTCTATTTGGGGCAGCTTATTTGATGCTTACGGATTTTCAAAATGTCGCCCCTGCTATTTTTTTAGTGCATTTAGAGTGTGTTTGAGGATCAACGGGGATCCTTTTTCTGTTACACGTCGGCCGCAGGTCGAACCCTAAGGCCTGCGTTTCCTGTTTTAACTTCGTGATAATACCCTAGGACGATCCCTTCATCTCGTGTGCTAGGTTTCTCTTCTCTACTCTCATCCCCTGACTATCTCTGCTACGATTCTCTTCTCTTTTCCACTCCGTGATCCGGTAAGGTGTGGTGCTTTGTAACTTGTTAATGTTGCTGTGAATTCTTGATGAATTGGTTTTGTGTGAGTAGTAACAAGCATTTTTTCAAGAATATCAAATGATTGACATTTTATTTCTTTGGCTTGCTTTCCAAGATTTTGATGAAATTGTTTTGTGTGAGTAGTGACAAGCATTCTGTGAAGAATATCGAGAGAATGACATTTTTATTTGGTTTCTTTGGCTTGTTTTACCGTTTTTCAGTGGAGAACATCAAATCAAATTTCATTTGTTCTTCCTTCTTAGTTTGGAGCACCATTACAGAACTTTATATATTTTGTGATAGCTGTTGGAATACGAGATTTGGAGCTTTATTATTTATTTATTTGTCTAGAAGCACTATTACTGAACTCTACATATTATTTATGCTCTATACATATAGAATTGGGGTAAAATATGTAAGCAATTGTTGCTGGTTGTGGCACCATAGTTTGTCACTTAACAGTGTAGTCCACTGTTTGGAAAACAAATTTGGGTGAAGGTTTGATATGAATCTCCATGGACCATGGTTGAAATTTGGGAAGATATGAAACAATCGTTTAAGTTATTAAGTTTATCTTTTGAGAAATTACGTAGCATTTCAACTTAATGGAGCCATGGGATGCTTCGTAAAATTAGTTTTATGCTCTTGCATAATAATGAATTTGAGGAGTTTTCAATCTCTTGGAAAGTGGAAATTGGGTTTATTTCTTTCATGTTCTTTACTTCATAAGTGAATTTGAGTAATCTTTTTCATCCACTACCTAGCTTGGACTGTCCTTCTTGCAGGGAGTAATCTTCACGATATCTTAACAATATGATTAAAAAATGTGATAGAATTCTCTAATTTCCAACAATTTTTGGGTGAATTATTGTCAGTCACTGTTTGGTTGGTATCACATGTGAAATCCTAATGAAGGCAAACAAATTCCGTTTTTATTTTTGGCGATTTGGTTTTTGAGATTCCTCAAGATAATTTTTTTTTTGTGATATGCATTGTTATGAAAAACGATGACAATAAAGCGAAAAATGGAACGCGTAAAATTACACGCAAAAAAACACCAAAGCGACACACAAATTTACGTGGTTCGGCAAATTTGTCTACGTCCACGAAGCTGCAGAGGATTTTATTTCTTCGAGGAATTACACCGTCGAGCGCCTCGACGTTTACAAGAAAATCTCTATTTTCTTCTCTCCCTTCCTCTCTTTTTTCTTAGTTCTCAAGAGGACTTGACTTGGCCTTGCTTGGCTTGACTTTTGGCATCTCGCTTAAGACAAAATATGTTATTTATAGAAACCATGAGAACGGTAAGTGAAAGGTAGGTGGGTGTAGCAGGTGAGCAGTAGGTGAGATTCTTAATTAAAAAACTAATTAAATTTCAGTGGACCGGGTCTCCACATTACCCAGTAATTCTCTCACTTTGAGACTGGGACACTGACTGCACCACCTACTGGCTACATCATCTACTAGTTGTACCAACTTTTTCCTTAAACATGATATCCTCCACATTTGCAACTCGAAGCCTCTGTCTTCATGCCAGAAGATCAGCTGAAGTCGAGCAAAACTTCAGCTTCTCACGAGTAACACCCTCAGTTGACATATGATCATCAACGTAGCATTGTACCACCAAACTATTTCCTGTGTTAGTCTTGTATCTGCTTATAACTCTCACTTATAACTCTCACTGCATGAACAATATCATGCCCTTGTTGAAAGCCCTTTTCAACAAGTCAAGCATTGTACCTCTTACTGCCACCAAACATAGTCTTCACCCGATATGGTACACCCACTTGTTGTGCAATGTCTTCTTCCTTGGTAGAAGTTGTGTCAGCTCCCAAGTCTGATTCCTTGACAGGGAATCCGTCTCCTCCTTAGTCAGCTTTCACTTGCTCGAATTCTCATCTTGCAAAACTTCTTCATAGCACTGTGGTTCTCCACCATTTGTTTGTACAATGTTCGATTTTCTTGCCTTTGACACTCTGTTACTTTTCAGGAAACTAACCTTCTTCTGTTTTCTCATAATGCACCTCCGACTCATGAATTTCGATTTCCAGTGCTAATGCTCCTTTGGTAATCTTCCAGCTGCTATCTGAGAACACTACCGAATGACGACCCTCATTGAGTTGCCCAACATAGATGAGATTTTTCTTCAATTCAGGAACGTGTTTGACCTTTTGCAAAGTTAATTTGCTCTTGGTAGAGAATGCAATATCAACGTCTCTCATCCCTACCACGTTCCAAGCTGCTCCATCAGCCAAATATATCTTCCCAAAGTTGCCTATAACATAATTTCACATTAACTCTCAACGGAAAAATGTATGGAAGGAAGCCACTGAATCCAGTATCCAGTCATCAATAAAACTATGAACTGCAAAAAATAGTTCATCATGTATTTCTTCAGTTACAACATTAGCGTCATCATTCTCCTTCTTAGGATTCTTGTTGTTCTTTTTATGTGACCAGCATTGCCACAATTCCAGCAGGTTGTCTGTTGACTATACTTTGATTTTGATCTTCCTCTGTTTGAGTTCCTGTCACGTGATCTCCCTCTGGAATCAACATTCACCGCCGAACTTGAACACGAGGTCTCGCTAGAATCCCTCTTGCACGCCTCCTCAGCCAAAATCAAATCACGAATATCATCAAATTTCAGCTTAGATTCACCTACAGAACTGCTAACTGTCATCCTTATGACTTCCCAGCTATTTGGCAATGAAGCCAACAATATCAACATACATATCTCATCATCAAAATCAATTTCAACTGATGACAATTGATTTTTGATAGTACTGAAATCATTCAGGTGTAGAGCAACAGACAAACCTTCCGTCATCTTCAAGTTAAATAACTTTTTCATCAGGTGCATATTGTTTTTCGCCGATGACTTTTTCATACATACCTGATAAAGTCACCATGAGATCTGCAGTAGTCCTCTCATTGATGACGTTGTGGGCAACCGATCTTGACAGGGTTAATCGTATAATCCCCAGAATCTATCGACCCGACAAATTTCATTCCGCCTCATACATCTTTTCTGGTCGCTTTCCCAGTAACGGAAGATGAAGTTTCTTCCCATAGAGGTAGTCCTCTATCTACATCCTTCAGTAAGCAAAATCTGCGCCATTGAACTTCTCAATCTCCAATTTCATCACTTCGTCTTCGTCCATTGTTTTTTCTTAGATTCGAACCTAAGTTCTGATACCAATTGTTATGAAAAATGATGGAAATAAGCGAAAAATGAAACGAGTAAAATTGCACGTAGAAAAACACAAAAGCGACACACAGATTTACGTGGTTCGACAAATTTGTCTATGTCCACGGAGCTGTAGAGAATTTCATTTCTTCAAGGAATTACATAGTCGAGCGTATTGACTTTTACAATAAAATCTCTATTTTCTTCTCTCTCTTCCTCTTTCTCTGTCTTTCTTTCTTTTAGCTCTCAAGAGGAGTTGACTTGTTATTGCTTTGCTTGACTTTTGACATCTCCTTTAAGCCAAAAGAGGATATTTATAGAAAGCATGAGCGCGATAGGTGATAGACAGCTGAGCAGTAGGTGGGTGTAGTAGGTGAGCGGTAGGTGGGTGTAGTAGGTGAGCGGTAGGTGGGTGTAGTAGGTGAGCGGTAGGCATAATTCTTAATTAGAAAACCAATTAAATTTTGGTAGACCGGGTCTCCACATTACCCAACAATGCATATGTGACACTCACGAGGTTGATATTTTGCATAGGTAAAAGGCAACCAAGAGCCGTGTTTTAACGAGGTCTACTGTCTTCTTGTAGTGACTGATTTGTTGATTAGAGTGGTGAGTTCTCTAAGCCCTCATGCCTGATTTTTTTTTTGGTTAATCCATGCTTGTATATTCAATATAGTTTCTGTTTATTTCTTTTTTTTAATTTCATCTAGGTCCTCACGTTTTTTATTTAATTCTTTATTCAATATTGTTTCTTATTTTCAATTTCCACGATTTTTTTTATTTCATCTAATTTTATGAGTAACGTGTTTTCTCTTGAATTATTGTAGGAAGATGAGCTCCAGGTTTTCGGGAAACTCCGGACGAGTGTTGTGCCTCTGTGAATTGTCGTCTTTGTTACTCACGTCACGATGATTACATAGCTACGAATAGTAGTTCTAATGGTGCCCGCAGTAGACAGACGGTCCGGACAAGTGTGAGTTCTTCAGGTGAGCAGGGGGCAGACAGTCTGTCTGATTCCACTACCGATAGTGATCAAGGTTTGATGGTGTATCCCTGCAAGCCAACGTTGCTCGCGAAATGCTTCTGCATTTTAAAATGAATGTTATCATACTTTAATTTTAATTTTAATATGTTTTTTTAGGTTTCTTAATACTCACTATTTAAGAGCCCATTTGGAACAGCTTATTTGGTGCGGTGACGTTTTGAAAACGCAGCTGGCTTGTTTGGGTAAACTGTGTTATGCCAGCTTATGCTTTTTCAAAACACTAAAAACAGTGTTTTTACACCGCACCTATCTAAATGCGGTGACAACTTTCTGGCTGAGGTTTGGATTTTTCAAAAAATAAAAATTTATAATAGCCACCGCACATAGCTTATCAACAGATTATTTTTAATCAGTTTATCAACAGATTATTCAGTAAGTTGCAGCTGCCCCCAAATAAACCCTAACTGAGGTGTGTTTTTTGTATTGTTACGATTTTTTTAAAACTATCAAATATATATCTGAAACAATTCTGTTGCAAAAAACATAACTGAACAATAGCAGAATGACCACTGATATAGAAAAATTGCAAATCAGCTGTTTTCGAAACGCATAAACCAAATAGCTATACAACTTATCCAGATCACAGACGTAATGATCATTCATCAAGAAATAGTTGGAAATCAGTTGTTTTCTAAACGCACAAGCTTAAATTTTTCTAAGTAGATTTGATCCTAAATAAATAGCACCATAAAAAAATAATAACTATTTTATAACTATGTTATAAAAATTTAAAAATATTTTTACCATTTTCAAATTATCTAAGAATTTCATAATCAAATCAGGGAAGATTATTTAGGCGCTCTGCTTCTACTTAGAAAATTAAAGATATCATATCTGTCCTAGAGAACTAATAAAGGAATAATTACATACAAAATATCTGAAATACTAAGATTTACAAATTAACCATCCACGTAAATTTTTTAAACTACCAAACTATTGATTAAAACGAAAAATATGGGTTGAATTTTTACCATGAATTTTGATATGCAAGTGAGAATTTGAAAAATGGATAAANCCAAAGACTATAATCTCAGCCACTTTGACCTGGAGTGATGGTGCTCATGATGTCCGAAGTCCAATTATCGTGTATAGTTATTAAAATTTGGCTTTCATCTCATATGAAAAAAGTATATTAATTGCCATCAATGACTATATGCTTTTTTAATTTTAATTAATGTATTTTAATTTGCTTTGATCAGGAATTATGTCTTTATTCCTCCCAATGATTTAATGTATTCTAAGTTGAGAAAGCTTATTAGCTTAATCACTTAGATTATGTTCATTTGTTCTCTTATTTTTATCGTAATTTTACATTTATATTTCCATTTATTCAAAAATATATGATAAAAAGCTAGAAATAACCAATTTAAGCTCAAGTTTGACTAGGATCATTATTAGTGTGAAAATATAAATATATAAATAAATAATAGCATCCTTATCACTCAATAACGCTACGCAAAGAAAATCCTCAAAAAAATTATGATTAATAGCTCTAATCTTATTAGAATATTGTGGAATGTGAAATCAATTTACTTGAGAGTGATTAATGGAAAAAGAGAATTAACGTCCCAAAAAAGTCTTATTGTCAAAAGCTTACACCGTCTATCTTTTAAAAAGCCATATATTATATACAATATTTAGGTAGTTGGTGGTTACATGGAAGCTCCAACAATAACTTAATTGTATACTATAAAGTAAAAACTTTGATACATCATTAGTATAAATAATTATCATTTGCTCTTCTTTTCTTCTAATGAATAAAAGATTGTCGATCTAGTATATTGATCCCGATATTTTTTATATGAAAGGATTTATGAAATTGACACAATTACTTGAAGATTTTAATCTCTAGTAATGACACCAAAAACTTGATCTCAAGCAAAGTAAGATTTCAATTATATTTGTAGGAATTCTACGCAAGTATACGTATCTTTATCAAGTAATATAGAGCATTTTGATTAAGCCCCGAATATCGATCTCACGGAGATCAAGGTTAATCGCGGTGGCTTTCAAGAGAAGTTCTAGTCTAGAATAACACGCCCTAGCTTGGAAGGCCGATAAAGATTTGATTTTGATTATATCCTACAATTATCAATATAATAATACTTCTACTTCTAAAATAAAATACTTAGAGAAAATCAGAAAGTGGGGTTTAATATATTAAAAGTACTCTTCCTCATGCAATGAAATTAGTGACAAGTGTAAAAGCAACACAAGTAGTGAGAGAGATTGTGACAAATAGGAGCAATTATATTCCTTACCCTTACTAGAGATTCTATAAAGAACATTGGTTAGTGTAAAGTTTGAATAGTTCTGAAGATGGGCTAGGCATGAAAGATACTAGCTCTCACTTAAGAGTTTCCTCTTATCCCTCCACCTGGAGGCTAACATCTTGCATCAAAACCTAAAATAATAGACTAAATTAGGGAGCTTTAGCTTGTCACTCTAAAGTCCTCTAATATTTTCGTATTTATTTGCACTCAACAATATAGATTACATTCTCATCCATACAATCTCATGTGATTCTACCACAGTTGATTGAGACAACACCATCTCGGATCTTATATGTTCTCACAACAGATCTTAACATGCAAGTTGATCAAGTTTACATGTAAATGAACAATAAAGTAAAATCCTCACAATATATTCTCACTCTACTCAATTCTATATCCTACACATGCATATTAATTCATTATAAGAGAAAAGAGTAAAAGAACTACTCACTACACATGGAGAAACAACAAGAACTTTTCATTGAACAAGACTTTGAAAACATACAAACAAGGTTTAGATTCAAATAAAAATACAATGAAAATACTTATCTCTGATGAAAATCAAACTCTTCTTGTATAGCAAAAGCAATCTCCTTACAATCCTCTCTAAGAACAAAGTGAAAAAAAAAGAAGAAATCTCTCACTCTCTCTTTCTCTCTCACCTTGCCGCCTTGCTTGGGGCTCACACACAAGCCTTCTTCCTCTTCTCCAAGCCTTCTTCTCCCCTTATAATTAGTTCCAAGAGTTTTTTAGAGTCATTTTAAAAAAATTTCCAAGCATTTTTTTATAATTTCCCAAGAGATTCTTAAGTATATCTCCAAAACTGTTCATATTCATTGAATCTTCGAAATGATGCCTAAATTGCATGTTCAAAACTCCTTATAACCACCCCAAATTCTTCTAGAAAGTCCCTTTTCTCATTTCCAATGAATTTCCTAAGAGATGCACGAAGCAACGCTTTAAAAATCATCCAAATCCGATGTATATTCTAGAAGATATGTTGAAAAACTTCTTTGGCGCCTAAGCGCCATTTTTGGGTGCTTAAGCACCCCCCTCTCTGTTTGGTGGCACCTAAGCACCATATTTTAGTGCTTAAGCATCAAGCACAGGTACTTAAGCTTCCGGTTTATGTCCTCTTGGCTCCGGTGTGCCCCGATTCGACCTGATTTGCTCTGTTTTAGTCCATTTTTGTTCCTTCTGCTCCAATCACTCCAAATTCTTCAATTCAATGTATCTACAACCAAAAACACAAGAAAACATAGCTTTAAATTAAAATATCATTCTAAAATAAAGCATGAAAAATAGTACATTTTTAGGGGTATCAAAATCCCTCAAACTTAAACATTACTTGTCCTCAAATAATAATGCATTTTTAAAATAATTTATGTAGATTAGAGTTAATGGTTCATCCTTTAGAATTGATAAAATTTGTTCTAAAAATGTGATAGTTCAAATTAGAAGAACTTCTAGTGAATCAGACTAGCGCAGGGTCTAAAATATTTATTATCAAACTTGAGAATTTGTTTTCCTATCTAATTTAGAAATATATGCAGATTTTTCAACTTCAGATCATTGAACTATACTTCTAGACTTAAGAACTCTCTTAAAAATAATTTTTACTAATTTAAGTATAAAAAATAAGTTTAGGATTGTTCTAAGTTCTTTACTCTAGAAAGACTCAAGTGAAACCGATTTTTGATTATGACCTCTCCTCAAGCTTCTCCTCACTTTTATTTTTTTTGCATCTTCTTTTTTTTTATTTTTTTAGGATATTTTTGATCCATTATTTTTTTTTATGTGAGGATTAATATATCTAGAGAAGTCCTTAAATAATTTTGAATTCAACTATCTTCCTCTAAAGTTAAAACTTATTACTTTCCTTCACTTGAAAAGTTGTATTTTTTTAAAATACTTTTTAAAAGAACCTTAAATATTTGAAAATAAAAATTCTAAGAATCCTTAGTTTTTCAAAAATACAATTTTTCCTACTAAAGATAGTTATTCATTTTCCCAAGTCTTCAATAAATATCCTTAACTCTAGGTTCACCCTTTTTCACTAAAAATATCAACTAAGTTTTCCTACTCTATTTTTGTACTTAAAATTCTAACATCCTTAAGGTGACTCC
The DNA here is from genome assembly GCA_002079205.1 of Phalaenopsis hybrid cultivar. Classification (NCBI taxonomy): domain Eukaryota; kingdom Viridiplantae; phylum Streptophyta; class Magnoliopsida; order Asparagales; family Orchidaceae; genus Phalaenopsis; species Phalaenopsis hybrid cultivar. The sequence continues at coordinate 137,726 of JXCR01053361.1, forward strand.
ACATAACAATAATCATTAGAAATAAAATACAAATTTATTTGTAGTACTTGAAACATTTTTCTTTTCCCCCCAAACTTAAGCTCAAACATGTGTAATAATGAAGTACAAAAATATGCGAACACGGAAAGATTACTTTTACAATTTACTACACATCCTACAAAAATATCAATAAGTAACACATGGTAGAATATTGCAGTAGAAAGTAAATCTAGCCTAAACATGCTTGACATAACACTATAAAGGAATTTTAATTAGTAGAGCAGGTACAAACTGAAGATTAAATAGGAACATATTTTAAACTTTATAAAAGAATTGCTAGATGCTAACAAGTTTAAGATACTAAGATAAGTTTTGTCATCTCCAATGACTCATTCGACTTGACTCACAAACCTAGACACACAAACTGCAGTACATAGACTCACAGATTCATAAACAAAAAACAACTGAGGTTAATTTGTTCTTCCTTCTACTCGCATTTCCCCTCCTTACTTTCAATTTCTAAAGGAAGAAACTACACTGAAAACATGGGTGTATTATAAAACTTTATATGGTTATCATCCATGGACCAGAATTCCCTCATGTGTTGTCAATTTCAGGGTTACTCTAAGTCTAAGGTATACACAATTTGATAAATAAAAATAGTGCAGTTCATCCAAATGTTTTTCACTAAGTAAGTTCATGACCTTACTCAGTGAAGAAAAATTCAGATAAAGGAAGTAATAGAGTTGACATGGAGTGGTCCAAGTCCAAACTCTACATGCTTCAAGACAATGCTCAGCTCCAATTAAGAACTTAGTTGTAACAGTCTTGTCAACCTGCTACTATCAGAAGTCATATACAAATCTAGTCATGACGAAGGAATTACCTCACAACATTAATCTAATCCACTCTTGCACATCAAACACGAATCAAAGTCCATCATCTCACTATTATTCAATCCAACATAACAACAATCACACTAAACAGATAACAAAGATAACCATGGGTTAACTCCCACGAAGAGCTTGGTCTAACATCGATGACCTGATGTATCCAATGTTTGCTCTGGTTTCCCCAGCATCATAATGTCATTCAATTTGTCTGTATACCATGGAATATGTCATTCAGTGATTTTGAGTAACTCTTTCTTGGAAGATCTTTTACTGATTTCATCAGTCAAATCATGTTCTTCTTGTGATTGATTCAAATCTGAAGATATAAAGAATCGTACTGTAGATGAATTCCCTAAATAGGTAGGCTTTAAAATTGTATGGGGTATATTCATCTTAATTTCATGAGATTTTTCAACAGATGTAATTAAAAGTTTACTATTTTTGGTAACGTCCATCATTTTGCTCCTCTCCTGAACATACATACAGTCTACTTTAAACAACATTTTCAACTCATCATGAAAGTCCATTTCGGTCTCATCTGTTAACTTACTCTCAAAACTTTCTTGGAAATGGTCTTTACTTAGATAATCAATTTCATTGATCCAAAAGTAATCATTATCTTTTCTCTCAGCTAGATATTTCATAGTCTTTAAATCATTAAAAGTGGTTTCATGGCCATTAATATTTATAGTCAACTCTTCTTTTTGTGCATCTATCATATCATGTCCAGTAAAAAGAAAAGGTATCCCCAAAATAATTGGATTTTCTTTATCTTCCTTCATATCTAATACAATAAAGTCCACAAAAAATATAAATTCATCCACTTTAATAAGGACATCTTCTATAACTCCTTTTGGTAAATGATAGATCGATCTGCTAACTGAAGGGTTATAATAGTGGGAGAAATATCTGGTAAACCTGAACTTCTAAATATAGATATAAGCATCACATTAATGCTCGATTCTAAATCACATAAAGTTTTTCCACAAATTTTTCTCCAAATACACAAGGAATTGTTAAGCTAGAAGGATCTTTAAGTTTCTTAGGAAGTTTTTTCTGAAATATAGCGTTGCACTCCTCACTTAGTGCAATTGTCTCGTAATCCCCAAATTTTCTTTTCTTGTTTCATATCTCTCCTTCATAAATTTTGCATAACTTGGCATTTTTTCCAAATCTTCAGTAAAAGAAATATTTATCGTTAACTTCTTAAGTATTTCCATGAACTTTGAAAATTGTTTATCCAACTCATATTGTTTAGGTCTTCAAGGAAATGGAGGTGGTGGTCTTTCTAAATTGATTTTAGTTGGAGATATTAAATTTTCCAGATCCTTAGAAACATGTTCTTTAGGTCTTTTAGTTTCCTTTGTTTCTCTCATAACTTCTTTCTCTTTTCTAACCACATCCTCTATCTCTCTTCCACGTCTTAATTGGACAACTTCTACTTGTTCATCATTGTTCTCTTTAGGGTTGATCTCAATGTTGTTAAGAAGTGTTCATTGGGGTCTATTATAAAGTGAATTAGTAATTTATCCAAGTTGATTCTCTATGTTTCTAATCACAGCATTTTGACTTTGCAACTGGTTTCTCATAGCAATACCACTTCTTCTATAAAAATCTTCTGATCCTCAAATTGTTGATCATTGTTAGAATCTGATGGATATGAAGGTCAACAGTTTGAGTTCCCCTAATTATTCCAACTCCCATTAGGATTTGCATGGTTATTTTCTCATTGTTGGTTTCCACCCCAAGTAGTATGATACCAGTTAAAATTAGGATGGTTCTTCCAACCTGGGTTGTAAAAGTTAGAATATGATTTTCTTATGGTATTTAAAGTCTCATATGATAACTTAGAATCAATCATATGTCCTAATGAATTTTCCTCACTTACTAGAGTAAATTGAGGTTGGTTCATTCTAAATTGGTCCAACTTCCTTGATATTGCAACAGCCTGAGATGCAAGAATTGCAATTGCATTTGTATCATGAATACTAGCTACATTTTTAGGATTTACCCTTGAAGAGGGCCATTGAAATTCATTTGTAGTCATTTATTTAATTAACGCATATGCTTCATCAAATGGTTTTGACATTAATGATTCACCTGCTGCAGTGTCAATTAAAGACCTAATGGATCCTAGTAATCCATTGTAAAAAGTTTGAATGATTAACCAATCGAGGAGAGCATGGTGTGGACACTTTCTTGGGAGTTCCTTAAATCTTTCTCAGGATTCGTATATTGATTCCCCTTTATACTGACAAAATGAGATAATATTGTTTCTAATTTTAGTAATCCTTGAAGGTGGAAAATACTTAGCTAGGAATTTCTGAGTTAACTCCTCTCAATTTTTAATGGAGCCAAGTGCTAATGTGTATAACCACATTTTAGCCTTATCTCTTAGTGAGAAAGGAAAAAGCCTTAGTCTAATAGCATCGTCTGACATGCCATTATAACGAAATGTAGCACAAAGTTCTAGAAAACTTGATAAGTGTAAATAGGGATCCTCCGAAGGAGTTCCCCCAAACTAGTTGTTCTGCACCAGTTGGATAATCGCTGGATTAATTTCAAACGAGTCACCTTATATGATAAGGGTTTGTATACTTAAGTGAATTTAATCTATCGTAGGATTTGCATAGTCCCTCAATGATTTGTGATGATTTTCTAAGTTATTATTTTGAATGTTTTCCATTTTCATTTCTAATTTTTCAAGTCCTTCCATTTTTTTTTATTTTTTCTCTTTTTTTTTTTAAATTCGGAATCATAAGGCACGAGTCCTGTAGATCCTTTACTTTGCATACAAAACACAACAAACAACACATTAATAATTAAACAAATAAAACAAAAAATATATTCAACACTATTAAACATTTTCACAAACACCATATTTTTCACACAAACAGATTTTTCACAATATTTTTTCATACAAAAAACAAACACTTTTCACACAAAAATAGTTTTTACGACAATATAGTTTTCCATGTCTAAGCCTAATTACTTCAACTAAATTTCTCCTAAAATTCAAGATTAACCATTGCAATCCCCAGCAACGGCGCTAAAAATTTGATCCTGATATTTTTTATATGTAAGGATTTATGAAGTTGACACCACTACTTGAAGATTTTAATCCCCGATAATGAAACCAAAAACTTGATCCCAAGTAAGATTTTAATTATATTTGTAGGAGTTCTACGCAAGTATACATATCATTATCAAGTAATATAGAGTATTTTGATTAAACCCCGAATATCGATCTCACGGAGATCGAGTTTAATCATGGTGGCTTTTAAGAGAAGTTCTAGTCTAGAATAACACGCCCTAGCTTGGAAGGTCGATAAAGATTTAATTTTGATTATATCCTACAATTATCACTATAATAATACTTCTACCCCTAAACAAAAAAATTTTGTGAAAATCAGAAAGTGGGGTTTAATAAATTAAAAGTACTCTTCCTCATGTAATGAAATTAGTGACATGTGTAAAAGTAAAATAAGTAGTGAGAGAGATTGTGACAAATATAAGCAATTTTATTCTTTAACCTTACTAAAGATGCTAACATTGGTTAGTCTAAAGTTTGAATATTTCTGAAGATGAGCTAGGCAGGGAAGATACTAGCTCTCACTCTAGAGTTCCCTCTTATCCCTCCATCTGGAGGCTAACATCTCGCATCAAAACCTAAAATAATAGACCAAATTAAGAGGCTTTAGCCTGTCACTCTAAGGTCTTCTAATTATATACCCATTAAAGATTATTTACCTATTTATTTGCACTCAGCAATATGGACTACATTCTCATTCATACAATCTCATGTGATTCTACCACAGTTGATTGAGACAACACCATCCTGGATCTTACATGTTCTCACAACAGATTTTAACATGCAAGTTGATCAAGTTTACATATAAATGAACAATAAAGTAAAATCATTACAATATATTCTCACTCTACTCAATTCTATATCCTACACATGCATGCTAATTCATGATAAGAGGAAAGAGAAAAGAAAACTACTCACTACACTTGGAGAAATAACAAGAACTTTTCATTGAACAAGACTTTGAGAACATGCAACTAAAGTACTAGATTTAAATCAAAATATAATGAAAATACTTATCTCTGATGGAAATTAAACTCTCCTTGTATAGCAAAAGCAATCTCCTTACAATCCTCTCCAAGAACAAAGTGAAAAGAAAAGAAGAAATATCTCACTCTCTCTCTTTCTCTCTCACCTTACCGCCCCACTTGGGGCTCACGCCCAAGCCTTCTTCTCCGCTTTTAATTAGTCTCAAGAGTTTTTTAAAGTCATTGTAAAAGCATTACAAAGTTTTTTTTTATAATTTCCCAAGAGATTCTTAAGTGTCTCTTCAAAATTGTCCATATTCATTGAATCTTCCAAATGGTGCCTAAAGTGCATCTTAAAAACTCCTTCTAACCACCCCAAATTCTTCTAGAAAGTCCCTTTTCTCATTTCCAATGAATTCCCCAAGAGATGCACGAAGCGACGCTTCAAAAATCTTCGAAATCCGATGTATATTATAGAAGATATGTTGAAAACTGTCTTTGGCGCCTAAGCACTGTTTTTGGGCGCTTAAACGCCCCCCTCTCTGTCTGGTTTCCTAAGTGTCATATTTGGGCCCTTAAGCACAAGGCACAGACACTTAAGTGTCTGATTTAGGTTCCCTTGGCTCCGGTGTGCCATGATTCGACCCGATTTGCTCCGGTTTGCTGCATTTTGGTCCATTTTTGTTTCTTTTGTTCCAATCACTCCAAATTTTCAATTTGATGTATCTACAACAAAAACCACAATAAAACATACCTTTAAAGTGCAATATCATTATAAAATAAAGCATGAAAAATAGTACATTTTTAGGCGTATCATATATAGAATAGAATGATAATTTAGATGATACAGGAAACCCAATAGATTTATAGACTTCATAAGAGATACTATATTCACTTGGATATAAAAAGGAAAAAAAAATAATTACTATCACAAATTTTAACAAAAGATCATCACAACTTGATTTGAAGAAAATAAGATAATCATCACAACTTCTTTAACATTTTCAAGGCTCAACCAATTCAAATCACCAATTCACAAATCTCAAGACAAGGAGAAAGACAGAGAAAACTACTACGAACTCATGGAGAAGGCACAACAAAACTCAGAATTCATATATAAAAGCAAAGTCATACAAACTACAACAAGTAAATAAATTATCTCTAAATTTCTCCCCAAGAACACTCATCGAAGTTCCTCTGAATCTCTTCCTTTCTTTATTCTCTAAATTTCTCCCCAAGAACACTCCTCGAAGTTCCTCTGAATCTCTTCCTTTCTTTACATGCACGGAATTCTTCTTCGAAGTAGAAAGGAGGAAAAATCTCTTACTTTCCCTCCACTCTTACCTCTAAATTTCTCCCCAAGAACACTCCTCGAAGTTCCTCTGAATCTCTTCCTTTCTTTACAACACACAAATTCCTCTTCGAAGTAGCAAGGAGGAAGAAATCTCTCACTTTCTCTCCACTCTTACAATCTCTCTCCCCAAGAAAACTCCTCAAAGTTCCTCTGAATCTCTTCCTTTCTTTACAACACACAGAATTCTCTTCGAAGCAGCAAGGAGGAAGAAATCTCTCACTTTCCCTCCACTCTTACAATCTTTTGAAGAATTCCTCACAATTTCTCGAATAATTCCTCACCACCTCAAGAACACTCCTCGAAGTTCCTCTGAATCTCTTCCTTTCTTTACAACACACAGAATTCCTCAAAAACTCCTCAAAGTTCCTCTGAATCTCTTCCTTTCTTTACAACACACAGAATTCCTCTCGGCAAGGAGGAAGAAATCTCTCACTTTCCCTCTACTCTTACAATCTCTCAAAGAATTCCTCAGGCAAGGAGAAAGAAATCTCTCACTTTCCCTCCACTCTTACAATCTCTCGAAGATTTCCTCACAATCTAAGCCTAAAGTAAACTCTCTACACACTACTGGGGCTCTTGAACGTTGTTCTAACCTTCCAACTCCTCTTCTTTTAAATTTGTAGAAGAGTTTTTTCAAGAGTTGCCTAAGCATCCCTCCAAAAATCGGCCACATTCAATGCTTCTTTGAAAATAATCGCCGATCTTGCCGTCGGCGGCCTCGAGGGCGCCGTCGGCGGGCCTTCTAAATTATTTGTCTGGAGTCTCGGGAAAATCTCGTCGTCGACGTCGTTGGGCTCGCCGTCGGTGCCCTAGTTCAAATCTTCACATTTTGGTCTTTTTCGCTCCAAATTCGCTCCTTTTTGTATTTTTTGCTCCAATAACTATAATTCATCATACCTGCAACAAACGTCAAAAATATCTTTCTTTAAAGTACAATATCATAAAAAATAGTATAAAATAGGTATGAAAATCATTTTTTTTTTTAGTTAGCAGCATGAAAGAGCCCCGTCCTTCCTCTACTCCTTAAATTGCTATAACACCTCAACTACTATTTACGTCCAGTTTTTTGTGATGTTGATGCCTCCCCTTTTTCTTCCTCTTGAAGCCTACGCCAACCAAGCTCTAAAATCTTGTGGGATATTTGCTTAAATCTAGTGTTGACCTCCACTTACAAAACTTCTATGTAAAGCTTGCACTATCATCAACAACCTGATGACAACTACAATATGTGGACTTAGCAACAACCACTGCACCCTAGCAATCTCGTTGCCCGCTTCAACCTTGCATAAGGGTGCAAATCAGTTTAGTTGTCTTAAGAGCTGACTTGGGCTCAACTCAATGGATTACGAGCCGAGCTCAGTTAGAAAATGAGCCAAACTTGAGCTAGTTTGAACTCACTCATTAACTGTTGAGTCAAATTGTTTTAAAAATATTTTTATAAGACTAATTAAAGCAAATTAAAATTTAAGTGTTTAAATACAATCTTGTTAAAAATAATTTTAAATTATGTCTCACGTATATTAAATGATTTATTATTAGTTCCAATCTAATATTTTAATCATTTTCTTATAATAAATACTTGAATCAAATTATATCCCGTTCATAATATATAAATCTTGTCATAAGAGCCAAAAAAATCTGGTAAACTTACGCTTGAGTTCAACCTCAAACTTGATTAATTTAATTATATTCAAACTCAAACACTGGATGACGTAAGCGCAAGTCAACTTATTTACACTCTAAAAACACTCCTTGTAACTTATAAGGTGCCCTAACCTCAAAAGAGAAAAAAGTCTCTTACAAAGACCAACAAATAAAATAAGCTCTAGAATTTATTTTTCAAGCAGCCAACATCATAAAGTATTTCAAGTACATAATTTTATTTTAAATTGTAGTTGGAATGCGTGTAATTTTGTAATACATGAAACCAAACATCTCCAACAGACATTTTAAATGTCATCACATTCTCTGCTATCCATTAAAAGACGAAGGTGCTTGCACAAAACCATTAATATTGCATGCAACTTTCTCCTATATGTTATGTAATATAAAAAATAACTACGAATGTAAGAACCTTTCGTCTTCCGACACAACAATTATTTATTTGGAGAGATATTGAAAACAACAATAGGACTTCTGACTTTGTGCACACCATCACTCCATACTAAAGCAGCTGATATCATGGTCTTATTGGTTTCTCCTTCAAGCTTCACCACAAAAGATTTCTTCTCCCAAAGATTTTGAAATGATAAGATTGATGGCTCAACTTTAACCTTGAGGCCAGAATATGAAATTACACTGGCTATATAAGTTGAATTTGTGCCTCCTACATTGGTGACAGTCCTATGATATGTAGCTGAGAAAGGCTTTCCTTTCGTAATAGAAAGTGCAAAACTGGGATAATTCAGATCAAAAACAGTTCCATTTATTTTTGAGGTGCAGCTGCTCGAGTCTCCTGTGATGCGACTGAGATTTTTTGTGGTGTAGCCTAGACCGCATAGGAACTTAATGTAGTCAATCTCTTCTATATCATACACCAGGCCAGGATTCAAAGCTGCGAGGGGGTTCAAATGACCGGAGCCGTAGGCAAATTCTGCGTCAGTGTTCTTTGTTGGGCTCATGACATAGGCTGCAAGAAAGAATTGCTTAGGGAGGCCATCAAGTATGAACTAATGAATGTGTGTTTAAAAATTCTCTTATGTTATAATTTAAACCATCCCATTTCATAATATAGAAGAGAAAAACACCTGTGGTCATGAGAGCAGATCTAATTGCAGCTGGAGACCAAGTTGGATTGAACGACTTAATGTAGGCAGCTGCTCCGGATACATGTGGGCATGCCATGGACGTTCCAGATATTATGTTGTAGGGTACTCCAGGTTTATTTTTATTTAACGGAGACCATGCTGCTAAAATGTTCACTCCTGGTGCCGCCAAGTCAGGCTGTGTACGTACCAAAATGCAATTCACAATAACATTCTCATAAATAGGTAGATTTTTGTATGAAAGTTTTTTCATCAAATTTCTAATCAATAAGGAGTAGAAGTCACTTTGTGCTTATGATGTACTAGATTAGCAGATGGATAACCGTTTAGCTAGTAAGTAATTTTTAATACATTTAAAGAGGGTGTTTGGTGGTGTTGGGCTGCATCTTGAATTTAAGTTGAGTAGGATTTATTAAATTCAAAAAATAAAATTTTATTAAATTTAGTAATGTGAAATTCAAATTTGTGTTTGATATTTTTTCAATTATATCCAGTTAAATTCATAACAGATATTTGGCATTTGTTTTTAAGATTTAACAACGAAGCACGTCATTTTCTTAAATCCACCTTGAGTTTGGATTTAATAAATCAAGGATTACCGACACGCGAGAGAAATTTCTGAATTTAGCAGACGGCAGGAATTTGGATGCGCCAAATCCGTGTTTGGTGGATTTATGTTAAATCATTTCATAAATCCGCCTAAAGATAGCGTACCAAACACCGCCTCAATTGTATAACTTTGTGAAAGATTTCTAAGCTCTAGAGATGAATATAATCTTTCTAGACATGAAGAAGATCATATGTACATGTCTTTTTGTGTTTAATTTTTCTCTATAAAAGTTGAATTTTGTCCCCACCACAACAAATTTTAATTACTAAATCATAGATCATACATAAAATTTTAAAGTTGATCAAGTTGGTTTCATGACTCAAGTTTGTTACAAAATTGAATAACGAACAAAAATGATAACACATGTTTGGATTCTTAAATGGTAGCCTTGCATGCAGGTACCCTTTGATTTTAAACTATGCGTGAAAAACTTGAGCGTTAAACTTTATCACAATAAACAGCATGTTACCTTGAGTAAATTAGGGGTTATGGGATTTGGCCCTCGAGAGGAGAAAGATATCACGTAGGGAGCTGCCCCATCAAACGCATCTTCACTTGACGAAATGCTTGCCACAGGGTCCCTACAAAAAAAAGGAAAAATAAAATATCTCAGATTCATGAATAATAATGAAGAGATTGAATGTAAAAACCCTACATTTTCTTAAAGAAAAGAGACAAGTGGGAGAACTTACTCAGTCATGTTGGCGTACAGAAGAATTTCAGCAGTGTCGTTGGATCCCAATACTGAGGCAGGCAGCGGAAACTCGTAGGCTACATCATTCATATCATCTGCTGTCATAATAACTCCCATGGCACCGGCTAGCTTGGCCCCCTTCCCGTCGCTAATGCCGTCACAAATAAGCACTTTTCCCTTTGAAAGGTTGCTGTCCAATGTCCCTTCTATACAGTATCTGCAAGCATCGTGTTGTAAATATATTATTTTTACTAGACATAAATCATTCTGATTATTTTGATTTCAATATTTACATTCATTCTTGTGTTAAATGCATGAAAATGTTTAGCTTGTAAGGTTGTGATCTAAAAATTNTGTTGTGTGATCTTTGAAATTTATAACGATCGACGACGAAGTAAAAATTGCACGAGAAAATTCACACAAAAAACACACAGATTTACGTGGTTCGTCAAATTGCCTACATCAACGGAGTTGCAGAGGATTTTACTACTTGAGAAATTTACACCACAATGTTTCAATTTACAAGAAACACTTATCTCAACTTCAAGGATCCAGTTTTCCAAAACAACGGTGAAGGAATACATCGAATTTGTAATTCCTTGAAGTTGAGATAAGTGTTTCTTGTAAATCGAAACATTGTGGTGTAAATTCCTCAAGTGGTAAAATCTTCTGCAACTCCGTGGATGTAGGCAATTTGACGAACCACGTAAATCTGTGTTTTTTGTGTGAATTTTCTCGTGCTATTTTTACTTCGTCGTCGATCGTTATAAATTGCAAAGATCACACAACACTAATCAATAAGGAGTAGAAGTTACTTTGTGCTTATGATGTACTAGATTAGCAGATGGATAATCGTTAGCTAGCAAGTAATTTTTAATACTTTTAGAGAGGGTGTTTGGGGGTGTTGGGCTGCATCTTGAATTTAAGTTGAGTAGGATTTATTAAATTCAAAAAATTCAATTTTATTAAATTTTGCAATGTTAAATTCAAATTTGTTTTTGATATTATTTCAATTATATCCAGTTAAAGTCATAACAAACATTTGGCATTTGTTTTTAGGATTTAACAAATTAAATCCCCCTTGAGTTTGGATTTAATAAATCAAGGATTACCGACACGCCAGAGAAATTTCTAAACTTAGCCGACGGCAGGAATTTGGATGCGCCAAATCCGTGTTTGGTGGATTTATGTTAAATCATTTCATAAATCCGCCTAAAGATAGCGTACCAAACACCGCCTCAGTTGGATAACTTTGTGAAAGATTTCTAAGATCTAGAGATGAATATAATCTTTCTAGACATGAAGAAGATCATATGTACATGTCTTTGTGTGTTTAATTTTTCTCTATAAAAGTTGAATTTTGTCACCACCACAACAAATTTTAATTACTAAATCTAGATCATACATAAAATTTTAAAGTTGATCAAGTTGGTTTCATGACTCAAGTTTGTTACAAAATTGAATAACNTTCCCTTTGAAAGCTTGCTGTCCAATGTCCCTTCTTTACAGTATCTGCAAGCATCGTGTTGTAAATATATTATTTTTAGTAGACATAAATCATTTTGATTATTTTGACTTCAATATTTACATTCATTCTTGTGTTAAATGCATGAAAATGTTTAGCTTGTAAGGTTGTGATCTAAAAATCTTACCTAGAAGACGACTGGGAGAAGCCCGCGGTTGTGTTGGGTGCATTGGCGGCATATATGAGCGGGTACATCGTACCATTGTTTCCATAAGTGTTTATTGCCTTTCCCTATTATCAAAAGAAGAAAATTACAAAAATATTTAATTTGACTTGAATTTAGCTATTGATTTTAATAAGATGATCATTAAGCTGCTGTTTGACAAATCTTGAATGAATTAAATTTGGAACAACCGATTTATTGAATCTTGTAAGCATAAATTTAAACTCATGAAGTTAAATTTATTGATTCCTAGGATTTAATAAATTTAGATTTTAAAATTTAAATCGGCGGAATCCGAATTTAAGGAATCTAAAAAATTTATTTTTTTTGTGTCAGGTTCAACTTAAATCCCGCATAAATATAGGTTTAAATCCGTTATCAGACGGCCCCTAAAGCATTTATTATTCTTCTCAATTAGCTGGAANTTGTTTGACAAATCTTGAATCTATTAAATTTGGAACAACCGATTTATTGAATCTTGTAATCAAAAATTTAAACTCATGAAGTTAAATTTATTGATTCCTAGGATTTAATAAATTTAGGTTTTAAAATTTAAATCGGCGGAATCCGAGTTTAAGGAATCTAAAAAATTTATTTTTTTCAAAATGATTGTCAGGTTCAACTTAAATCCTGCATAAATATAGGTTTAAATCCGTTATCAGACGGCCCCTAAAGCATTTATTATTCTTCTCAATTAGCTGGAATACCTTATAAACTTGACCATTACCGAGCTTCACCTGCACCACAAAGTTGCGGTCAATGGTGCTCGCCGCCACTGAAATCATCCACGGAGCAAAGTTCTCCAAGCTAAATCTGCCGGGGCCATCGTTCCCTGCCGAGCTAGAAACCAGAATCCCCTTCTTCATCGCATGGAACGATCCAATGGCTATACTATCTGAGAAGTAGTTGATGGCGTAAGATCCTCCAATCGAAATAGATATGATATCAACTCCGTCGGCAATTGCATCATCAAAGGCGGCAAGTATGTCGACATCCGAGCAGCCCTCACCGTCCCAGCATACCTTATAGACTGCCAATCTTGCGGAGGGGACGCCCCCACGTGCCGTGCCTTCAGCAAGCCCGGAGAGGCTGGCATCTGCGACTAAGCGACCGGCCACGGTGGATGATGTGTGGGACCCATGGCCTTCGGTGTCTCGGGGAGAAGGGCTATTGCCTTTGCTTATGTTGCCTTCCAAATGGTAGAAACGAGCTCCGATAATCTTACTGTATGATTAGATTAATGATTAGTTTCCGGGCTACGGAATGCATTTAATGTAACTTTGTACATATGATGGGTAATTTACTTGTTGCAGGTGAAATTGTGATTGGAGTCGCAGGTGCCCGTCCACTTGCTTGGAGGCTGGCCGAATCCGGCATCGTTAAAGCTTTCAGATTCCGGCCAGATTCCAGAGTCGAGCATTCCGACAATTACATCGGAGACGAAGGGTCCGCTAGGAGAGCTCGACGGGAAGCCCATGAAGCTCCATGATCTTGTTGTGTGGAGTTGTCTTTTTTGGCTGGGGAACACGGATACTACCTCGTCCATGTCTGTTCAGACAGAATAAATAAATAGAATGAGAAAAAAAGAATTTGGTAAGGAAAATTATTTATCATATTGGTTTTAGTGAATATTGAGGATAAGGCTTACCTGATAAAATGTCAGCTTCTTCATCAGATAGCATCGCAGCGAAGCCATTAAAACTTTTGCCAAAACTATGCATTAGGCGCTCTAATGCAAGGTCGCTGCATCAGTTGCATGATAAAAAAATTAGCAGTAGTTTATAATAAATAGATATTTAGTCCCGAAAATAATAATAATAATAATAAATACACAGACATTAGATATTTAATTGATACATCTCCAACAAATTTTAATTATCCGACAAAAATTTTGAAGTAAGACATGAATCTCGATATAACTTTTTGAGGATGAAATATTCAAGCATACACAAAAAGTTATCCAAAACTTTGATTTCAGCAAACTTACAATCAAACTGACTAGCACAACAAGAAGAACTAATGTTACCAAAATTAGTACAATCCGAACCAAATCAAGTCTAGATCAAGTTATTAAATCACTTTTGAAAGTTTTCTAAACACATTTGAAGGTCAAGCGAATGTAATCTGTAGTCAAATCGAGCGACTTGACAAGACGAATCGAATGAGCTCAAGATCACTCAATTCCGACTTAATGTTTTCTATGAGACATTTGGTTGGAACTGTAATCATTTTTTTTTATATAATTAAACACTTCAATTGGGTCAAGACCTTGTTATTTTTACTTTCCGATTTTTCAACGTAAAAACTTTTTATGTAGTTATTAATTGTTTTCTCTTTTCTGAGTGTGTTTTGAATCTTCGTACTAGATAATCTGCTACTCTACTACCACTAATTATCTAGCACGAATCAATAATGGATAAATCTAATCAAAGGCAGTGTTCAACTGCACTTTCGTTACATAGTATTTATCAAATGTGATAAATTTGGATTTATCAAATCGAAAAAGATTACATACGATGATAGAATAAATCTAGCTCGCACTTAGATTTACTAAATCCGAATTTATACTTCTTTTTTTTTATTAAAGAACATTATTTGGCTCTCATAATTTGAGAAGAATCAAATGGAACGAGAGAAAATTGAATTTTAAAGAAGCATTGAATTTAATTATTTTTTCTTAATATTTATCTGGATTTGAATTAAATTTAACATTAAATCTTATAAATAATATCCTACTAAAAACCGCCTAAATTTATTAGTGCTCTGAAACAAACGATTCAATGTCCCCGTGCTAATTACCTGGTGATTACTTGGCCGAGCAAATTCTCATGAAGTGATTGTACTGACACCCTATTTTCTAATTCCCCCATGTAGATGATGTAGGCCTGCAAAATAAGTTCTAATCTCTTTTAACTTCGCTAATAAAGATTAAAACAGTAATTAGAGATATAAACTTTTGTATTTAAACCAGAATTAAAATTAAATACATACCTGTTTATCAAGCTGGGTGGTGTTGGCATGGGCTATGAGATTCGTCATTAAAATTAGTGCTACAGGAAAGAGGAGAAGGTAACAAGGGACAAAGTTGCGGGCCATGATTAACTTATTTGATGCAGTAGAGAGAGGTTCTTAGTTTGATTTGCTTGGAAGTAAGAACCTGAGAGGTATTTAAAAGAGTGATCTTAGCAAATAAGATTGGACATTTCTGTTATTTAATGACGCATAATTATTGATTCAGGCCATCCATAAAGATGGCTTCAACTCTTAAACTTGGACAAGAAAAACGCGCCAAGTCTGGTTAAAGGTACCGGAGCTTACCGAGTCGCGGACAATAATTAGAAATTTCAAAAGGAAATTTTTTTTGGCTAAAAAAAAGAGGTTATAATATCACCATCGAAAAAGCTTGATGAAGATTTATATTTGTTTATTTATTTTCAAAAAAATTATGACGTATAAGTTTATTGAATATTTATAGAATATGCTATTCTTAAAAGAAATTAAAAAAAAATTGATTTTCTTATTCTAATAAAAATAACTCGGTCAAATTGTCATTTTCAGTTTAAATGAATTTTATGTTCATTTTGAGCGTGATAGCATTATTATTAGAAGTAATTTTTTTCAAAAGCGAAATTTGTTTCTTTTTCTTAGGGGTAAAGTATTCACACTAGGGCTGTAAACGAGCAGAGGTTGAAGGAGCTCAGGTTTAGCTCGTGTTCGGCTCGTTCGAAATTGCTCTTGTTCGAAATCGGCTTGTGTTTGAAATCGGCTCTTGAGCTGTGTTTTTGTTCGGGTCGATTTAAATACTCATGTTTGTGTTTGGTTAGCGTCCGGCTCGAAATTGACTCGTTAAAATTAAATTGAAAAAAATAGATGCAAAATATTGGATTCAAACCTGGATCGAATGTATGCAAAAGAAGTCACTAATCACATTATCATATGTTACAATTAAACTTAGATATAAATATATATAATATATTATTATATAAATAATATATGTAATATATTATTATATAAATANCGAATGAACTTACTAAACTAAATTTAATGAATTCTGTAATTTCATTTAAACCTTGGGAAGCCTCGTTAGCAACCGTAGGTTACCTCCTCTGAGGGATTCCGGATCATCCAGTAGAGATGTCTTAATTTAGTTGAAGTTGTAGTTTTGTGTGATGTTTGTGATTAAATTTTGAGTTGTTTTATATTTTGAATGTTGTGGGGGTGAATTTTATTTTGGTTGATTTTAGTTTTGGTTTTGGTTAACATGCAAGTTTTCTTAAGTATAAAAAAAGAAACAACATAGGCATAAAGGGAAGCATGTAAGGAAAAAGCACAAGAAAGACGGTACTATAAACTGTAAAAGCGTACCTGACGAGTCTTCTCGTTCCACCACCTGAAACTTAAAAATGCATGTGAGGGCATTTATGAAGAGCAGGAAAAGTAAAGTTCTGGGGGTTTTCCTAACTCCATGTCATATTTTGGTGAGTCCTTTCAATTAAGGATGAGTTTTTCAAGCAAAACATATTAAGTTTAGTAGATCTTTAAGACATCCAACAGATCTAGAGAAAGAAACAGGTCTGTGCTACTCTCTCGCTATCTGGTGGAAAATCCCGAGTTCTTTTAAACTTATTATGTTGCTTAATAATTCATCCTGTAAATACTCTTATTACTCAGTGAACATTGATGTCTCTATTATCCGTAAGAATAGAGTAATTATCATTTGTGATTCAATTTAAGAATTATGTGGGTAAGGACCCATAAAGAGGCAAGTTAGTGTTATTGGAACACTTAGCCAAATTGTAACCCTAATTGGGCTTAGTGATGTTTCAAGGACGTTTGATTTAATTATGTTTATTTTTCTAATCCTCATATAGTCAATTTTGATTTGGCCTAAGTCACCTTTTGAAAATGTCAAACTTTAAGTGGTCATGATTCATAATTTGGACTCTATTTGAAAATCAAGATAGGGATATTAAATTGATTAATTATTGACTTCAAAATTCATACCCTTAAGTCCAGGATCATTTAATTTTAATAAACTTTCAAATTTTTAATGATTTAGAAATTTATTAACTTATCTTTTTAATGAGGAAAGTGAGATTGATAATTAATACCCCTTGCATTTCAAACATCAAATAAATTGATTAAGATCAGAGGTTATCCATTTTTCTCCTGCCCTTATGTTTCAAGCATCAAATGAACTGATTAAGATCAGAGGTTACCCATTTCCCTCCTTGACTTAGGCCTAAATGTTAATTAAGGCTATATTTCCAAAATTACACATTTTGCCCCTAAGGCTCTAACACCTCATAATTTGTCAAATTTAATTCAAATGACTTTGAAATTTTTATCCTACATCAGTCATGGGTCAATTAAGATATCAGAGGAGAAAATGTGATTTTTCAGAATTTAATTTAATTTATATAATTATTTTCATGCAAAAATAGGATTTTTTCAAAGAAAACTTCTAACTTGACCAAAATAAATCCAAATCCCTTTAAATTTTTATTGGAGGTAGACCTAGATTAGATAAGCCTTTGGACCAAATTTCATGATTTTTTGTCTGTTATTTATTAGAAATATTTTAAGTTATGGATTATTTAATAGAAATAAAATATTTTAAATGGTGAAAATTAAGTTTTATATTTTTAAAAAATCTCTATGAGGTTATAGAACTCAAAATAACAAAGTTCATATATTTTTTATTTTTCTTTGATTTATTGGAATTATGTTAGTGAAAAACTCATTTTTTATCCCTTAAAAATTATTTTTAAGCTTTGAAATTCAATATCTTTATTTAGAAAATCAGGAAAAATATTATAATTGTCTTTAAGTGATTAGGAAGCAATTTATAACATTTCCATAAATTTTATTATTTATGTTATTTTATGAATTTTTAATTATTTAAATATTTAAAATAGGTTAAAAATCAAGTTTTTATTTTAAATATTATTTTATTTTTAGAAAATACCCCTAATCACAGACAACTCAAAAAACTAAATTTCATAATTTTTTGAGTTATATTTTCATTTTTAAAAATTGTTTATGTGCCAAAAATGATGTTTATCTTTGAAAATCAAATTAAATTATTAAATGAACTCAAAATATTTTGAAATTTTTATGATGAGTTCTCTGGATCATAAATCATAGTGGATTGAATGAACTCAAAATATTTTGAAACTTTTATGATGAGTTCTCTGGATCATAAATCACAATGAATTAAAAATCAATTTAAGTTATCAAATTAACTCAAAATATTTTGAAACTTTTATGATGAGTTCTCTGGATCATAAATCACAGTGGAGATAAAAAAGCAAGTCATTTAAATGTTTGTGATTTCCAAAATTAATTATCATAGTGATTTAGTATTTGGAAAATTTAAGGATGTTTTAAATGACCAAATCATTTAAATGTTTATATTTTCCAAAATTAATTATCTTAGTGATTTAGTGTTTGTAAAATTTGAGGGTATTTTAAATGACCTGATCCATGAAATTATTTCCAAAAGTTTCTCTAGTTATGGTGGACCTTCCAAAATTTTCTTAGGATTTTCTAATTAATATGTTAATTTCTATGATTATTTAAAGGAAATAATGTGCAAAAACTTGAAAAATATGGATCTCTGTATAGGAACCTCCTCTGACTTTGGAAAAATCAGAGGATGTTTTCCCTTACAGAGGCTACAACATGCCAAAATTTCAAGCCAAGGTGATGTACCAAAGTGCATGGAGAATCAAATGATTAAAAATAGTGTTTAATTAATTAAAAATAAAATATACATGAAATTGACTTCATATTTATTCTACATTGCTCTCCTCTGTTCACTGAGTAAGAGGGTGTTTTTATTTTATTTTTGTGATTTTTCTACATAAAGTTATGATTTTTCTAAGTTTGGGGTATTTAAATAAATAAGAAAATGCCCTATTTATCTTTTTAAACTGCGCGTGCTGACTAGATCCTAGGCAGCTCCGAAGACATGCGTGGCGCGCTCTGGTTGGACACCACCATCCATGTAGCTGCTGACTCGGCTCACGGTTTATATCCTGAAGCGCTATCCGGCTCAATCTCTTCCGTCCATTTAATACACACTCGATCAAACGGCTCCCCGTCATCGCCCCCGATAGAATGATCCCGTGATCATCCACACTAAAATCCTAAGATCTCAGCCAAGACTCAACCAAATCACCTCGGTTTTGATCCTATGGACTCGTCTAAGTGAGACGAACATATCCATACGGCAATCATGCAAATAAATTAAGCCTAATTAAATGGAAAATCAAAATAGGCACGGGATGAGGTGAGGTTTTATACCTTTGCTCTGAGAAGTGAGGCTTCTATTAAAGGGGCTCGACACGTTCGTTAGGGTCCAAGGAGACTGGGGATTGAGTCCCTGGTATTGTTGTAAGGCCTAAGTATGAATTCGACCAAGCTCGATTTCAGGTGTTGGTCTAGAGCTATGGTGGAGGCTATTTTAGGATAATTTGATGGGGCTTTATCTTCTCTTACTATTGTGAAGGTGTGGGCACAAGCAATTGAAGTTTGGTGGAGTTTTGAGAGATGTCCTGTTTCTGCCCTAATTTTTAAGCTCAAAATTAGGGTTATATAGGGAGAATCAAGACAGTGGAGTGATTGGAATGGGTTGTGGAGATCTTAAGGAAGCTCAATGAGTGATTTGGGAGGCTCTCTTTAAGAAAAATTTAGCACACCTCCCGTGGCCGCGGAGGTGAGTTTTTATAAAAAATGTCTATGAGGTGGTTCTCAGGGCACAAATTTGGTTGCATTGTGGTGCTTAGGTGGAGGGCAGAAGAGCTCTTCAATTTGATTTGGATGAGTTGGCCTCTAATTTTAATTTTGGGTGAGGTGCCATGGGAGTAGCTCTCAGTTTTAAGCTTTTCCGACCACTAGGCTGGTCGGCCAGCCAGGGGGAGGTGGCTAGGAGCTTAGGGAACCCAGAGGAATCCATCACAACAATTAAATGCAAATATGCTTTGATTTGGCAAAGATATCTTAAGCATGTGCATTTTTGGAAATAATATCTCTTAATTTGAGGGACCTTTGGTCCATCACTTTATTTAGGTGGTTTCATAGTGTTTTGACTGGTCACTATGTCCAATTAATGGCTAGGGTGGAGAATTTGGTAACTTTAGGGTTGTTATATCACATTTAGTGCATGGGTCCAAGTGGGTGCAAATTACCAAAACTTGGATTTGGGCTGAGTTAGCAATGTCAATTGCCCCAAATAAATGTTGCATTTGGTGTATATGATCATAAGGAACAACTTTGGTGAAGAATGAAAGTAGTTTTGAGCTCAATTGAAGGGTCATTTTGAGGGAATTTTGAACCTTAATCAATTTGGTCATGTTGGGCTAGGCTTGGGTCTATCTTGGATTAGCCTTGGGCTAAGTCCAAATTGATTGTTTTAAATGGTCAATAGTGACCCTATTATGAGTTTTCAACATGAATTGGATGCCAATTTGGAGGTTAAGGCAATCAATTGGGTGATATTTGGGGACTTAGCCAATTTGGGGCTAAATTTAGGAATTTTGGATTTAGGCCAAAATCAAATGGATGGACTTAGCCAATTTGGGGCTAAATTTGGGAATTTTGGATTTAGGCCAAAATCAAATGGATTTGAGGCTTACCAAGGCCAATTTATGGTTGATTTTGATGTATAGGAATGTTACAAAGATTTTTCAACATTAATGGAGGCCAATTGACTAGGCTATGGGTTCAATTTGGTGAGATTATGTCATATGATCAAAATTGGGGCTTTAACCTAACTCAAAATTGGGCTCAAATCATGGACCAATTAAGCCTAGATTTGGTTTAATTTGGTCATTTTAAAAGTGAATTTGAGTTTATGATTGAAATTGGGGTCAATTGAGATCAAATTGATGGACATTTGAGTTGAATTTGGGCCCTTAAAGACAAATTTGGAGATTTTGGTTAAAGATGGTAAAATTGGTCAAATTGAGTCATGTGGTAGTTGAGAGAAATGAAATTGTGAATATTTGGGATTTAATGGGAATTTTTGGAATTTTTGGAATTTTGGGCCCGAGAGGGGTATTTTGGTAATTTGTGGGTGTTTTAGGGGTAAAAGGCCAAGATGGGTATTTTGGTAGAGTTGAGGTACCAACCATCACCAACAAGCCATGGACCAATGGAAACTCCATTTTGGGTCCTCTACATAGTGGTCTTAGCTAAACCATAGCCCTAGGGCTAGTAGGTTTAGGGGACCATCTACATGAGTATCCCAAAAGATCTAGGCTAGAAATTTGAGTTCAAGGTTGTGAGTGATTGTGAGTGTAGATGAGTGTAGTGAGTGTAGTGAGTGCCTTAGCTCCATACCAACACCCAGGGTTATCCCTAAGGTCCAGCAGTCCTAAGGGTGACTCATCTTGAGTTTCCCCTATAGTGCCCCCACCTACTAAGTGCTAGAGGTTAGGATCAATATGTGGAACTTCAAGTTGAACAGAGAAGAGGGTAGAATTTCTAATGGTGAGTATTACATGTCTAGTTTTCTAAGAATAGTCAATAGGAAAGTCCTATGACTAGACCTTAGGCTACTAAAGGTCTATTTTTCTAAGAATAGTCAATAGGAAAGTCCTATGGCTAGACCTTAGGCTACTAAAGATAGTTTTCTAAGAATAGTCAATAGGAAAGTCCTATGGCTAGACCTTAGGCTACTAAAGAGGAGACCTCAACCAAAAGTGAGGTCAATAAATGGACCCCCAATAGGTGGGGTGTGTTGGGCAAGCACACCCAGATCTAGTTTTCTAAGAATAGGCAATAAGAAAATCTTATGGCTAGACCTTAGGCTACTAAAAGGGAAAAACTAAACCTCAACCAAAAGTGAGGTCCTATGGCTAGACCTTAGGCTACTAAAGAGGAAAAACTAAACCTCAACCAAAAATGAGGTCACTATGGCTAGACCTTAGGCTACTAAAGAGGAAAAACTGAACCTCAACCAAAAGTGAGGTCAAGTCATATGGCTAGACCTTAGGCTACTAAAGAGGAAAAACTGAACCTCAACCAAAAGTGAGGTCAACTTCATCATTATAAGAATTCTTTGCTTCAATTCCTCCAATCCTATTTTTCATATTCACAATATCCATTTACTGAATCATAAGCTTCTCCATAATGTTTTCAAGTGAAGTAGAGTGAGAAGTAGATGGCCCTGCAATAGATGTTGAGGATCTATCACCACCTCCACTTCTGGACTCAATAAATTATTCAAATCTTTGAACTGTATGCTTCCCAATAGGATTTTGTGGCTACATATTTTCCTCATTTCTATGAGATTGTACTCTTGATTGTTCACATAAAGTGAAAATCAGGGCAGGGTAACCCAAACTACTAGCTGTAGCACTACTAGATATACTTTGAGCATGCTGAACTGTAAGAGCACCAACATTTACTGCCTTTCTTTTCAGAATGCAAAAGTTTAGCACAACTCTATCCTTTGTTACTTCGCTCAGATGATTTGTTGACAAAAATTTAAAAGAGATGATGTAATTTCATACCTTTGACTGAAAATTCATCATGGAAGCGGAGAAGTTAACTTTCTTATTATTTTTAACTTTCCATTCTCCTTTTCCATTAGTTAAAAAGGAAATTACTTCATCTAGTGATGAATCAGTCATCACGAATGCAACATATTAACAATGAAGCACATTTCGCAGTCCATAACAAACATTGATCTTTTCTCTTGTAAACTCAACTTGCTTACCTCTGACTAGGATGTGATAATCAGTAGTGGACCACAAGTTGGCATAAAATTCCCAGATCAAAGGTACAATAGATATTGCATGAAGTAGCGAAACCTCTCACAATTTATGGCTACGATCAACCTCTCGATCTCACTACCCGGGTTAGCAAATGCTCGTTCCTGGATCAATTTTCTTGATTCCATTTAAGTATTGTAACAAAGATTTATTCCTAATTTCTTCAAGCTCATTCAATTACAATAATCTTTTCTCACCAGCTTCTTTCAAATTGAAATTGACTTTCCTTATAGCCCAATAAGCTTTATGCTCCAATTCTAATAGCAAGTGATAAGTCTTCCAAAAAATTAATCTATAAGGGGATATTCCTATAGGGGTCTTATAAGTTATCATGTATGCCCATAATGTTGTATCTAATCTAACAGACCAATCCATTTTATTAAGATTTACTCTTTTTTCCAAAATTATCTTAAATTCACAATTAGATACTTCTGTCAAACCACTTTTCTGAGGAAGTTAAGCGGTTGCAATTTTATGCATAAAAAAATTCAATTTCTAAATTAAAATTTAGAGGTATTTCATTTCCTTTTGAAATATTACCTACCCTTTGACACCAATCACATGTTTATATATATATATATATATATATATATATA